>SJOL01006463.1:357985-452345 GCA_004794785.1 Opisthorchis felineus
TGCCTTGTTGCCATTTTTATCAGAAGAATTCTGGACGGTCTCTTGTTTTCGTTCTCTAAATCTTTGTTGGTCCCTGATGTTTTAACGACACCGTGACTCAGTGGCACAGAATGCAACTAAACAATGAATTCATAGACTTGTGAAGCAGTGAAGGGATGACATCATTGGCTTCAGTTCAAGACAGTGGAAGAGACTTTTTTTGTGGGCCGCGAGATAATTTGGATCAGAATCGGTCACCCCATTCCGTCTCGTAATTGACTTCAAACCACTGTGTAAACCAGATGTAAAAATCACCTATATGCTCCGTTGTATAGCTCCCCCAAAACCCCACTGCTCACTCCCATTAAAGCCCTGCGGTGTGTAGCCCATTAAGCAGACAAATGTGGCAATTAAAAGATCAGATCTATCAAGAGGCATCACTTCAGCTTAAGGAAGAAAGTACTGGATTTTCGATAGCCCTGTTTTTAGGACGTAATCAATGAACATCCTCTTTAAACCTAGCAGCTGCGTCTTGGCGAAGTGCGCGCTGTCAACTGCATCAAAAGTAATCGGAGAGGAGGATCGCTAACGGAAAGCTAAACTCAGACCCCGAGATGAAACGATGGACCAAATTCATTAACCCCAGAGTTGTGTGGTTTACAGCTCAGGGCTAGTAAAAGTAAGAATCAGTCAAAACGGTTGTATGATTTCTCGTATACACAATCGCGGGATTATCACTGATCAGCGCCAGTCATCGTAGGAGAACATTTGCGGAGGAATCACACCATACTGGACGACTGTAAAAAAAGGTTGATTGAAGTGGAGCACACATTTCGGCTATAAGCCGTCAGTCGAACAACACTGTGAACGCATCCGTGCTTGTGAGTCGTTTCGCTTGGTTTCATTTCTGTGGCGCCATTTTACTGTGTCACTGTTAGGAGTTCTTTTATCTGTAACGCCCCATTGATTTATGCCTACTTTGAGCACCATTTAAAGAAATGCAAATTCAGCTATACGTTGTCTAACCGCAAAATGCAAAACTCTTTTCCTCATTGTATTCTTTGACAATATGAACCGTTCAGTTCCGGACGGACATCTAATTTGCCAAGTGAAACAGAGGGTTTTTGATAACTCTGTCCAACTTCGTCTCCAAAACACGACGTAGTAAACTCGCCAATCACGCTTTAACAGTGAGATTAGTTAACTGTGGACTTCCTGTGTGATGTAATCCCTATGGAGGATAGCCTATAGGTTCTTGATAGCCTGGGCTAAACCTATCCCACAAAGCCTTCTATCTACAATGCGTGCGCTACTCGTCTTCTAGACCAATTTATTTGAGGGATTACAGCTCTGATGAATGGAAATCTCATGCATCACAACAGCAGAAAAACGTCCACACTTTCTCCCCCAAAACAAGGTTGATGGAGGTGTCCACCGCTCAAGTTAGATGTTTGACGATTGTTATGAAAGCAAATCATATGAAGATAATTCTCTACAAAAGGCAGAAAATTGTAACGGTTGTATAATGTATCATGAAGCTGGAATTTAATATTGAATTGCATTACTCAGAATTACAGTTATACTATCCAACGGAACACGTTACGAAGTTCTTGGAAACCATTTGTCAAAGCACTGTCAGAAGGATTTGATCTGCATGTACCTTCCAACCTCATTTCATACGGAAACAAACAAAATTGGATGCACTTTTATTAACCATCATTCGTATAGGCAGTATTGCATCACGGGAAAATAACTTGAATTGTCCATCCGAAGGATTTTGTGGTCCCTGTGTGTCAAAAGCAGTTGCAGAACATCATAAACGTTAGATTACATTTACTTACCACAGTTATTCTTTACAATCGGTTTGTAGAGAAGTCACAGTGACCACCACGTGGGTGGTCAATGGACAACGTTGGACAACCGAGCGAATTAAAATAAGTACATTTCTGGAATGCTAGCAAGGATACCATTTGAGACAGAACACTTGGGATTATTTTTCGGTCGTAAAAGGATATTCAGCTGAATTCCAGATGAATCTCCCTTCAGCTGAATGTGCTGCCACAAGTTCTAACCGGCATGATGTTTTAGATATCGTAGTACCTAATCCCGACGGAATAAAGTAGTCGTAAGCTCGCTGAACACTCTTCGATTGCCCACCACAAGATTCGCTCTTCTTCAGGCTCATCAAGTATGTGCAGTCTCCGGATTGTCCACCAAACTTACCTTCTATTTGAATCCACATTATGCGCGATTCACCAAATACACTCACTTATAAACTAACTCGATTGTAACGGGAGACTCAACTGAATTCTAAGTGGATCTCTCACTCTCGATATTTCGTAACTCGGTGGGCTCAGCGGTCCGCCGCGAAACACTTCGAATGTAAAGGTCAACGTACAAGTTCAAAATTCGAATTTTAGGAATTCGAATTCTCGGGACAGCAGGACGAAAGCAATGCTTCTTCGTGTGCATGAAATTCTCTCAAAATGAGGTTTGGTGGTGAGCTCGATTCTGGGTAAGCTTGACTCCCCCACTAAAGCATCCTTTATCTTCTACTTCATCCTCCAACAATTCCACAATCACATCATTACTGTTGTTTCAGTCGCTTCACGGGTTTAGTTCATCAAAGTGGATTCGTGTGGATGACCACACACCGTCGATTGCTGGCTACCGCGATGGGTTTGGTACGCTTCTTTATTACGGTCGAGTTTTTCAGATCCATAAACGTCATTCGCAATCAAAACCAATGAATTTCCCCTGATGTACGACAGACCATTCTTCGAGGATTTTCTCACACTGCTCACAGGACACTAAAGATATAGTTTGTCTGCTACTCTACTTTTGTTCGCTGGTTGTTGCTCAGTATCGTCTACAGAATAATATGGTGGGTGTGAGGAGATAGGGCTCAACAAAATGAAGCCGTTTCTGAATAAAGTTGAACAGAATTTTACCATGAATGTTGCAGTTTTCTTGTGAATGCAAATGACGTTAACAGCGCAGACCAATATTGAGGGATACTCGTGTTCTATTAATCGTAGTTTGAGAAACATTCGGTTAAACTGGATCAAATATGATTATTTTAGTCCAGTGATTGTTGGTGGGATAAAAATTCAGTGTGACCATCCGACGTTGGGAGGTGGAGGACTTATGCACAAAGATGCATCCATTGTTGGAACGGTCGATTCACCGATAGGGCACATTGTATTTAATTGTCTGCTATATCGAACTTTCCATTGTAAATTCGCTTGTGCGAACAACCACACATTACGGTAAACTCAGACATTTCATGGGTGTAAACCGATGGACACATCTGGAAAGCTCTTAAGTGGACGAGATCTGGACACATTTCGTTGGTGGAATTCATAAGCTGATAACGGCGGCATCAGATGCCATACGAGGGAAATCAAGGAAACCCAACGGACTTCTCTGAAACAAGACACAAAATCATGCTTGATACGCTAGCAATGCTAAATTGAGGGAGTCATTCTGGACAGATTGTGAAGTCTGGTGAAATTAAAGCATTGGCTTCATCAGAACCAACAAAATGGTACATTAACATACACACACCCCAAAACCTACGGAGAATCCCAAACTACTGTACGAACGTGCACGAACGTGGTGAAAGAAAACTGAAATACGGAGTGCACCCGCTGACAATAAACACCGGTATTGCATTAACCGAATTGGCGGCGGCCAGAGCCCTTTTCAAAAGGATAGATCTAAGATATAGCTCGAATTGGGTGTACACTGTTATCTGAGTACTATCCTCCTTACACCAGAAAAAGTGCAGATTATGCTGATAGACATGGGAAACTACAGCTTTCCTGGGACAGGCAATCTTCATCCGAAAATGTTGGCGACAACATCAGACGAACTATCAGGACCACTAGCCTGGTAGCCCCATCTACCCCTTGATCACGGAACCATGCCGATGATATGGGAACGGGATAATCACACTGATGAAGTCCTTTCATCCCAGTGACTCTTCTTTCCATCCTGTCCAAGATCAAAGGAGGTATAATGACCGGTGAAGTCAGAAGATACTTGGAGGCGGATCGCATCCTGTCACCACTGCGGCCAAAATTTCGTCGCGGACATCCATAGAGAAACGGACCTTCTTAACTCAAGGGAATTGGTTGATGAAGGTTGATTTGGATCAGATTGTGTTAACCTGAAATTCTGTCAGCCTTTCAGATGAGTTGAGCACAGAATGTTATTCCATAAAATACAGTAAGATGGCAGATATTCACCCCCTATTGAGTTGGTACCAGGCTACCTACAACACAAAACTTGGTACTCCAAGAAATTGGGACCATGGCAGTATTTTCTGGCGCCCAACCATGCACTGATGATGTCTCCTCGTTTGGTGACGAAACGTTTGCGATCTAATTGCTGAGCTAGGCCCAGAGATCAACAGGCACCTGATCAACAACCAATAAACGATGTCCCATCCGATCTAAGTTCGGTTAGTTGTGGTGTTCCACGAGGTTCATTTCTAGGACCTCGACCTTTTTTATGTTTACCGACAACCCACCGACGAATATATATGAGGTAGTACTCCTATGTTCACCGATGATGTCAAAATTCAGTGATCGATTCAGACAGGCCACTATAGCAACTACTTACAGATGGATCTTAAGTGTTTATATTAGTAGTCAGTAAAAAACTGTCACCTTTCTCACAGCGTCAACCCAGGGAAAAACGTATACACGGGTCAGCTGAAAAGCTGAATCTCGGATTCTTAGTGCAAGTGGATCTTAGCTGTTCCTCCCAGTGTCCCTGAGACGCTTCATTGTCAATATCTTCACGTGGCCGTGACAAAACCCACCAATGTTATCTCACTTAGGAATTTATGTACGCAATGTATGCTCATTTTCCCACATTAAACTAGATATTATGATACCATGATCTGCTATTAGTTGACCAAGCTACATTCAATCTATTGACCATGACTGTCCGAACATATGTAGTTTACCCCCCCCCCTGTTATCACACACGGGTTGAGCGGAAGGGTAAGGTTACCCTCTACCGTGGTTGTCTTCTGCAACCGGAGGAAAAGGCGTACAAGGCGAATCCAGTAATAAGTTATAAATGTCATGACGTTGTTTGCGATCGCGTGGCTGTCACTGATGATAATAATGAGGTCAACTTAAAATGCCCGTGTGGTGAATGCTTTCCGCCTGCAGTTGAATACGGACAATACTTCACAATAATGTTGGGTATGGAAGCAATGAGCACAAGGACATCACATTGCAGGGTTTTGCATTTAGCTCTAGAAAACCATTCACCGACTGAGAGAGGATCTTAGACTACTGGCTAGTAAACTACCACCATGGCGGATTACTGTTTTGTAATCAAGGTTTTTACGCGACATAGCCTGGTGAAGTAAATTTTACTAACCCTCAGCTCTTCGGTGTTGTAGCCTCATACAGTTCGTGCACACTGAACGTTGTCAACGACTTTTGCGTAATGTATCTACACCAGGCCTGGAAATGCCAAGGAAGACCATCATTTACAACTCAGCAAAGTATACGTCATAATTGGTAACAAAATGCACAGTGTTGAAAAGTGATCGATGATGGTTCTTCAAATCAAGTGAGCAACGACCGAGTCCTCGGTGTTATTCTGCTCACGAAAATTCATAGACGGATGCATCCCTAATTTTATTAATCTTGTTGTGTTATGTTATGGGCACTTTATAAACGAATGGATTAGGATGAAATACAAAACAGTCCCTTTGACTTCTTATATGAGTCGAGATGTTCTAACTTTACGTTAGCGTGGGCTAATTCTAAGTAGTCTGATTTTCCCGTGTTTCCCGGAACACCGCTTCTGTTCTCTTATTCAGTCCAATACGAAACTTCGATTTATACGTCAATTCATCGCCGGCTGTCACCTCGCAGCCATTAGAGCTGTCCACAACTAAGTTGTCCTGATGCGGGGAGTCCATCTGTACTACGAGCCACGTGACCAACGTCGTTCCACTGAGCGCGTGTCCAAGGTCGTTCTGACATAGGTATGTCTAAGGTCGTTCCACCCTGTAAGTGACCACTTATTGATCCGTTTCTTCTGTATCCGACTCTAGCCGAGTTCTTTGCGCGTCGGCTGGTGGGGCGGCACGTGGTGTGGCGGTACTTGGTGTTGTGCGCGCTTGGAATAGGAAGAACTATAGGTCTTGGAAACTTTGGTATCCTCATTTTTATCACACAAACTCGCTTACCAGCAGTCGGAACATCAGGTGTGCCGGCTGTCAAGTAGATGGGCTAAAACACTATTTGCAATGTGCTCTCGTCCCTTCTGCAACACGGACGGACAGAAGGCACATCGGCACAATGAAAATAGTTCGTTTTCAAGCCATCTCCCAAAGATCGGACACATAAGTAACTTTTTGACCCGCCAAATTCACACCAGCTTTATCAGATCTGATCTTCAGTAATGATGACAGAATTTAAAGAGTTCGAAATACACTCATTTGCACACCAACGTGATTTCAACCGGAGACTCAGCTGAATCCTAAGTCAATCTCTCTTTTCCGATGTTCTTCAGCTGAATCTGCTGCACAAAGGCCGCCTTATATTTGGGATTTCGCACTATATTTGCGTGAAGTAAACTACTCATGAGGTTGCTGATGACTTTCCGACAGCCTCCTCAGTTGAAGAATATCATAAAAGAGAGATTCAGTTAGGATTTACTTCAGTCCCTCGTTAAAACCAAATTGGTGTACACATGAATGAATGAATGAGTGTACTTCGTGAGTGTTGTACAATTTGAGTTCAAATAGAACAAAAGACTAACGGAAACACAGGGACTACGCCTACTTAATGGGCCCGAAGAAGGGCGAAACTTGTCATAGGCTGTCGAAGAATTTTTAGTAACCTCATGAGTTGTTTCATCCAAGTTGAATAGTTTGACATTCATTCGCTATTTTCACTCAAATTGGTAGTGTTATATATAGGTTTGAGCCGGACGAAGGGGTATCGAAAGGGTTACCCTTGCTTAAATGGTGTTGTCCTCAATTGACACTGGGAAAACCTCAAACAAAACCTGCTTAACTTGATCAAAAAGCGTTTCATACGCAGTGCTTGTTCCTTATTTGAGGGGTAACATTGATAGTCGTAATTTTTTAAGTATTCTGTTTTAAAAATAGCGATGAGACCCAGAGTGTTTGGTTCAAGGACCATCCTTTTGGTTATCTGAAGGGCCAAGTCTATGAATGCATGTCCTAAGGATATGTTTTGTAGAATTTCTAGGTGTTGATAAATTCAATCAGCCGTCTGTGTTCTTCCATGGCTCACCACTAGTTTGTGAACTCAAGATAGTTCTGAACACGATGAAACCCCTTACTGATTTGACGAGTGACCCTGAAAATACAAAATTCGGAATTTGCACGAATTTTGCGAGATGGTTTTCAGTGTTTTACAACCTACGGATGTCCGCTGGTTTGGTGAGATAAAGCCAATAAGAAGTGTCTGGTCGAGGAATCTGGATTCGTCGTATAACAGAGTTAGTAGGTAACCGGGTATGCGAAGGATAACAGATGTCTTACCGACAGTCGTAGAGATTGCGCTCCTCTGGTTGGAAGCATTAAGTAGAGTATGAAAACTTTGAAAGTTAATGAATAGATGATTTGCTACACGAAGAACCCGACGTTCCATTAGCCAACGTTTTCGTTGGGCTACTGAGCAGTACTGAAACTTACTTCGACACCATGAAATATGAGCCGGTTTTCGCGCGGTAAATGAGTGTCTATCGGGACATACCTACAATTCGGTGTTCAAGTAGGAAATAAGGCTGACGGAGATTTGGGGAGTAGGCTTAAATGATGAACCCCAAGACGGACGAAACAGGTATCGTGCTGTCCACAACTCTCATACCTCATATTTGGTATTTAGAATAGAATGGCTACCTCTGTCTGAATCAAGGTGCCAAAATACAAGCACCGAGAAGAGGGATTTCCACCAAGATGCTGCGCTTTGTAGTGTGTTTGTGGAAAATCAACACCAATCAAGTAGTAAAAATTTATTTTCGGTTTGGATTTGTTTGGCTAGTTTAACCCGTTGTTGAGCACCATAACCATGTTGGCCTGCCTCCAAAAGTTATACTGTTCAAAATTTTCATTCAGGCGTTTAAATGTTTTTTCTGCTCCTTTCTGTAGATCTTGAGATTTGCACCTCTTCGTCAGAGAGTAAGTAGGCCATTGGGTAGCGGAACCGCGTAGGGTGACCTATGCAGGGACGAAATCACTCAGAACTGTTCTGGAGAGCGGTATCTCCAAGAGTGTTATCTTAGGGTGGATTGCCATGTGTGTCTTAACGGAAGTCCATCTCCCCAATGGGCGGTTGGCATGTATCCATTCCCTGTAAATCGTCGCTTAGTATCCACAATTTAGCTTTTCCAAATAACTTATGTCATTCTCTGTATGGGGTCCCCAATAATGCTTTGAACCCTCATTTCACTTCTTGTCTTCCTAAGAACGTTGAATGAACTCTTTCAAAGCAATCAAACTCTTCCGAGCGTTTCTGTCCCTGCACAACTGCAGCTGTTAGACGTAAGCGCCTAACAGAAATCCATATCAAACCAAAATTCTTTTCATGACTGTGTTTCCGTTTCCGCGTTCCTCAACAGAATCCCGTTAATTGTCATTTGATGAAAATTTCCCGACTAACCTATTTTTCTCCAGTTGGAAACGCCTTGATGTACTCAGAGGTCTAGTTATGTTGAAATGAATATCGGAGAATGCCTGTCAGGTGTTGCAATTTGTCACCCTTCAATGTCACTATCGTAAAGTTACTTCCTGATCATGAAAAAATCAGCCACTTGGGGCTTTTTTTCTCAGGAGCTTCCACCAGTTGGCCTTTGGCTGCACACATTATGGACAAAAATCCTCAGACGAGCCAGCCATATTACAGGCGTTCAGTCGGCGTCCAAAGCTCAATGCTTGACAGTCATCCGATCTTTTGTGAGAACAATGTGGTTATTCGACAGCAGTCTAATTTTTCCGGTATAGTAAACGACTAGTAGGACCATGGTCCACCTTCTGTGTTATGCCATTTCCCGCAATGTTGAATGTTACCCTCGTCATTTAGGGCTTCTCATTTAGGAGGTTTTTTTCCTGAGTTGGAACTCCACACCTGAGGGAATGACTGAATTGTTGAAACTACCATGTCTCATGCGTTGTGAATGAAGTTAGCCTAGCAAATAGAACAAGCTTGTTGTGGATATTTATCCCAATTATTCTGCATTTTGTAGAAAACTTCTGTTGTCACCAGTGGTGAGGGATCTTCAGTGCACATACAGCTCCATTGCAAACTAATTGTGGCAGTGAATTGACAAATGAGCAGTAAAAACCTTATGCTGTTACTGAATTGCTGCAAATTACGGTAAATTCCTGCTGCAGATGGATAAGTTAGCCCCAAATCCTTGCGGTTCGTAAATTACTTTAAGTAACAAGATCCGGCCAGGTCGTAATGGAGTTGCTATTTCATTGCTAGCTCAGCTACAGACATGTTTTTGAGCACTTGCGGTCGACTGTCGAGTAGCACTCGGACCTTACCTTGTGGAATCGTACATACAGTAATCTAAAATGAGGGAGATTCCTAATGCAGCCGGTAGCCGCTCTTACCTTCAGGCCATCGCCATACAATACCTTTCCCTGCTGGTTATTCTTTTCAGTTTACAAAAGAAAAACCTAAAGAGGCACTAGACTTGGATGCTTGTCAGACCAGTGGAACTGACGGATACTTTGGAACTCTTTCAACATAAATTTGCTTCGAAAACTGGTCCACTGTGAGTCTATCCATAATAGGTGAAAGGTCGAAGGGGCTGGTCGAAAAGAATACCTTCTGGGGGTTGAATCTTTAAAAAAGAATAACCGTATTGCACGAAACAAACTTCACTCCATACATTCATGCTTCAGTTTGAAATCATTACCTTTATTTTTGCACTTATATAACAAACCCTAAAACAACAACAGAATACTGTAGACGCAGATGAAAACACGTGATCTTGTAACTTAAGGAATTCTGTTGCTCAAAACAGAATGCGAGTGATTTGAATCGCTACGTCCACAAAGCTACTCAGCGTGCAAAACGACTTCGCTGTAGAGTGTTCATCCGGTCCGTGTTACACTATCGTTTTATACGGGCCCAATTGTGTAAAGCGGACAGCATCTTTTCAACTGGCTTATATTTTCCATGTAAGCTCCTCTAATAGATAAGTCATCAAATGATTACGGAATAGCCATAGAGGTAAAGCAAAGCATAAGCACTGGACAAAAATGTTGCCCCACAACCATGAAAATGGGAATAACAATAGTAGTAATAATAAAGAACGTCACAAAAAAACAAACGTAACAAATCTTGATTTCTATAGCATACCAGTGGATAAGTAGGGGAATGTCAAATGGTCAGAGAGAGACTCTGTTAATTCACGGGTCACAACTAGTCGAACCGAATCCCTGATTCTCACAACCGTTTTCTAAGATTGAAAGCAAAAACAAAAATGGATTTACTCTGAGAAATTCGGTGGAATGCGTTGACTTAGTTAGTCATATGATTGGGTTTAATAGCGGGAAGTTGGATTATGCATTCGTGATGTATGTGGGTTGATAAATAAAATCACAACCTGTAGCTATGGAAGGGTCGGATAGTAGCAAAAGTAGTGTATCATTTCTTGTTCAACATTTTTTGGCTTGCTTCCATCACGGAATCGTAAATCATGAAAGAAATGCAAACATCCAGGCAGACCCGTCCCAAACGGGGAACGGTGCCTTTGTAGAATCTACAATGAGAACCAAACAGTGTAGCATCAGACATATGGCATGTGATTACAACTACTATGATTCTATTTAGTTAGGGCGTTGAATGTTACGTAAATGTTAAACACTAACAGGAAATAAGCTGTCCCAGTATATATATAAGTAGTGGCAGTTTAAATAAGACATCTCTGCGGAGCTAACAGTACGTCTAACATTGAATTCGTTGCAGCCAGGTAAAAATCAACCCACCGGCATAGTTACAAAATGTTCACATCCTTATTCTCATCCTCCTGGTCAGAAGATACCGAAATTTAAGACTCTTGAGAATGATTTTCTGCTTTTAACTTCCACCAGTTTAGTGGCAGCAACGATAATATGGAAAACGATTTTGGTTTTGGTACCGATTCTACAGAGTTGTAGAACCAAATTTTTTGACTAGTGTGAAAGGCTAACGATATCCACAACCTTTCGTGTTAGCCCATTGCAAGTATCGCAACAAATTCACATCTACAAAACCGGGAAGACAGGCTCTAGAGAAAAGGGTTTGTGTAACCCAACTACATAAGATACTTCTCGCAAGGTCGGCATGCCGCCACCGGGTGTGATCAAGTGGGCCTCTTAGTAGGGTGTATAAGCACGGTACAGAGATAGTTCATTAGCGTCCTTCTGTCGTTATTCACGGATACTTGCCGTCTAGGTGTGATGTCGCGATAAAAATAGCTTACAATGCTTGATTATTGTAACGCTGTAGGTTTGCTTCTCACAACAGCCGTGCGAAAGCTCAGTGCTGGTTGTCTACATACTACAGCCTTCGCTCTTTCTCTGATGAACGCCAGACTTTCACTTTCTGGCGTATTGACTATTCGGTGAATACCTTGTCCAAATGCACCACTGAAAGTTCTAAGGGTGTTTGAACATTCAAAACACAATTTGGCCTGACACAAAATCATGTAATTTCCAGAGTAAACCCTGTCGTTTTTGTTGATGTCAGCAAACTCACGCCCGCCAAGCCCACGTCATGAAGCAATCAGTCGAGCACAGTACAGTCTAATACAGAACTATGCCCACAAACCGACTGATAAACATAGGGTTTGCACACTCCAGTGATACCATATATATATATATATATATATATATATACTACTGTATTTTGGTTGAAATGAGCTGTGACGAGGTGATAATCTAAGTCTAGACACAGCTGATCTTAACCCACAGCCAATGCAAAGTGCGACACAGCGTATCCAGTAAGTGCTTATCGTTGTTGAGTCACAAACAGGCGAAAAATTGTTACAATTTTACGACACACTGCTGCTCCTGGTTACATAACTCACTGCTTAACCAGCACAGCGGGAGATATCGGTTACCTATTTCGGCATTCGACGAGGGAGTAAATGCGGCTTTCCCCTGGTTGGTGGGGACTTGGTAGTTGTGTTTAATTGGTTTAAAATGGCTTTTTGTCTTAACACTAATCCAGCGCTCACATATGTGGCCTGTATGACATAGTTGGAGGTTGACAAACCCTATTCCGATATCCTATAGCAATAAAATGAGCTGGAATGTAACCGATAGTAGCGTAGTGCCCTTTTAGGAGAAAAAGGGCATATGGTATTCGTGGAATGTCTTCATGTTCTGAAGTGCGACATATAGCTAGTAGTTCAGTCGGTCAGCTAGCGTGAAACATTTCCAGATACTGGTCGTATACGCTACCAGATGGACCCCAGAAGCAGAAGCGGGCCCCGCAGTCTAGTGGAACTCAAAGCGCTAAAGGAAATGAAAGTCAAGACCGTCGGTCGTTTATGACCTCAAGCGAGCTAACTGAGGCCTGATGCATCTTTTCTATCGAACGAGGAAGTTATTTGACACTGGATTTCTAAATCCTTAACGATACACCTTTGAGATGACCCCGTGCATGTGCTGGTACTGAATGTCCAATGCAACATGGTAACCGGTAAACCTGAATGCGATCAAAGTCATAGGGTACCCAAAACAGCCAGCGTCTGGGCTTGTGAAATATTCATTTCTATACCACGCGTCAAGCATATTAATCCAGAAAACTACGCAAAATTTATCGCTTCAGAGAGGTTTGGTAAACAATCGGTGGATTCATTATCAAACCTCTCTGAAGCGATGACCACCCAATCGGTCCCGAACATTTTCCAATTGATTGTACACAAAATTTAGTTTGCTCCACCACTGAACTTGATAAGGTAACCTTTAAGAAGGTAAAGGCCTAGCAATACATCAGACCAACAAATCTGGTGAGGGCTTGGCTCCGTAGAAACATTATGCCGAAAAAGTGATTGTTCAAGAACTGTTCCTCCATCCGGGGTTAGAGTTGGTCTCTCTTGGGGTCTCGAAATGTAATCAAAATTCTGATGAAACAACCAAAAGTGATTTTTCTGAGGAGTGGTTCCGGCCGAGGGTGGTCCCTTCATGCGGGGTCGCTAGTCTAAAAGGCAGTGGTACAACAGATACAGGAATAAAGCGTAGGAGACTGTTTCTAAATCCGGATCTCTGATAGAGATCTCTTGCTACAAGAGTACATTTGGATAAAGCGATATAGGACCCCGGGGTAGCTTGGAATGATGACTGTAATGGTCTTTTAAGTATTTTGATTTGAAACACGGTTGGTGTGTTAAGTATTTACTCGCTGTTTGATTAGTCAAATAAATAAGGATAAAACAATGAGAAAGCATGGATGATTGTGTTGACTGTAGGGCGTCAAAAACAACTTCCTCAGCCCACTTCAATTACGTCACCTAAGTACTATGTACTGCGTTGATTCTGAGGTTGACTGTCACCATTCCCCCGGACTAGGCCAACTCCTTCGTAGAACCAACATGTGTCAAGATGATGTAATAGGACTATAAGCAAAAGCAATGACGTAAATTAGTCTCCAACTGGCAATCGAAACAGAGTTACGCGCCGGAAAGGCCGAGCAGACAAGGGGTGTGCTATGGGAATCCATGTTTAGCACGAAAAGTAGAAGGTGAAGTGACTACACAGAAGCACAAATTTTTTTAGCAGCATGAACCTAAAACAAGCTGCAGAAATCCGATATCACTATTCCGATGTGTTTACAACCTTGATATGCGTGACTGGTATTCCCTTTCCTTAGGTCGCCACATGACAATGCCCTTGACTATTCTAGTGCGTGACTAAACTTAACAACGATTTTCTGTTGGTAACGATAGTGAACTACGGAAAACCGTTTGGATAAAGCCTATGAAAAACGTCACGGAAATAGTTACTTTGTGTAATGTTTAGTAGACCTGTGTCTGAAAAAATGCGCACATAGAGCTGATAAATAAAAGTGCTGTCCTCATAACTTACGCAAACGGTCCCTCTTCTCGCCAGATCTTGTACGCGCAATGGAGCGTATTTTTGTATTTGTGCGAATCCAAACCCTATGAAGAGTAGACGGTAGATATAAACAAGACTGTTTCTTGTTCACTAAAGTCTGCATTCCGATAATGTTACTTTTAGAATCATGTGGTCAGCTAAAACAGATTTAATTGTCGAAGGTTTTCATAATAGAACTATTTGTCCAAGCTTGCAATATCGCCGCCCTTAGAGCAAATTCCAGAGAGTCTCACAGTATGTGAAACTTTTAGGACCTTTGTGGGTGACACTCAGAACAGCGATCCATGTGGCTATGAGCTGTGACGTCAAGCGTGTACGAAATCGGGCACAGTACCGCAAGAAGATACATCTGTAATACCTCTCCACGATGCTGCTTGAGAAGAGCGGAAACTTAGACCGACCAGAAAGCATTTATTTTTTCCATAATATACATTTTTCAGCGTCACTGAATTTGTTCTTTGAATCCAGTAACATACAGTAGAAACTGATTTGATGCATCAGCGGGACAAACTAGTGACGAAAGGGTTTTCACCTAGATGGGAAGTCGAAGAAGCAGACCGCAACCCGAGATGATTCCTTTCCATTCTATTCTGATACAGTGACAAGCTAAGTCGCAATTATCAGCAAACAGTTGATGAAGATCGCCTGCTTCAAGGTTATTTGACAGTGTCCCACAGATACGACCGCGTGCTTATCCTAGTCTGCACCATCTGTCGAGTCAAAGTAAAGACTCATTAGCAGACGGTGTCGCTGAATCTGACATCAGGATTCCTGAGTACATCGACCACTTACTATGATGGCTGGCCAGTAAATCTTTGTCGGGAGCAAAGCTTCAGTTTCGGATGAATCAGTCACCCAAGGAAACAAAGTAGTAAGAAGGGAAACACAAATCACACCACGTCTGAGTGGTTACCTTCGAGAACCTCAGAACCCGTTTTAAATATACAAGCCCTACTCCAGTGAAGCCATTTTTTAGCAATACCTATTGAACCCGGTGGTAGAAAGTGCATTGTACAACAACCCAATTATCCTGGTGGTTGATCAGATGGTCAGTGATAGGTTTGTCGAGCTTCACAGTTTGCTTGTCAAATTAATTGCAAACACACTCGAACTATTTCTATGTCGACACATTGCCAAACCATTCATTCCTTAAGCGAAATCCATAGAAGCACCGTGGGGCACCACGAACATGTGGATAATGAGTCTATATTTTTTTCGGTTTTCTAAGGATAAAAACGACTAAGATGTTAGGGCACAGAGGTTTGAAACCGCTAACGATTTGTATTTTCTGCGAACTAGCCAGCAAGAGTGTGATTCGATTACGCAACACCAGCTGACACTTTGGAGCAAATATTCTTGTGAGTAGTCAGCGGAGACGACTACGGGAAGACGTACTTCGTTGGAAATACAAAAGGTTCCCTGTTTGGATTGTGCTCCCCTCAGCTACCAGTTACCAAGTGACTATCCACTGGTGTTGTGGCTTCGTTGTGTGGCACGCCTACTAAACTTTGTACGGGGAGAACCTATTAAGACCAAAGCGTCTATCAAACACTTGTATGTGTTACATTCCAACTTGGTAGTTTTAATACAATACTTTACTGAGAAGGGAGAAGAAAGGCCCCAATATTTTTTGGGATTCACGAACTGGAAATAATAATCCACAACAAAGAAGAGACAGTTGTAGCACACCGAAGTGGAACCGAAAATAAGCAGGCAGCGCAAGATTGTCTGAGAAATGCATCGGCTGATCAGCACGGTTTCACTACACAAACCACATGAAAAGAATACATGGGACACTTATATTAAATGTTTGGTAAATCGCGTGAGCTCACACTTATCCGAGTTTTGTATGTTTCCTCACTTTGAGGCACCACGTGATGTAGAAGTACTGCAATCATTCCGATGGTATGTCAACGTGATAGAAAACGTTTGCTGCTTGACGAATTACTTACCTGACAATGTACCGACTGGTTAATTCAAAAGTGACAGCCGCATCTGGAAATGTCCTTCGTGTATACAAAGCGGAAAGTTCACTTGATGGTTACAAATGAGGTCAATGGCTAGATGCGAACTTTCCGGGTGGAACCTAATATCTCTTGTCATGACAAGTGCAAACTGAACAGTAAATCGCAGTACGACCGCTAGCGCTGGGACCTGGCAATCAGCTCTTAGCTAGGCGTTAGTTACCAGAGCTTTGCAATCTGAATTCAAGCAGAACATAACGTTGGCGGAAATTCGGGGACTGAGCCTACCTGATGTGCCCCAAGAAGGGCGAAACTGGTCGCCCGCTGTCGAAGAGTTTTCAGCCACCTTAAAAGTAGTGTATTAGTTTTACTTGTATGTTACGGAGAGACTGGATTTTACCCATACAAAATAAGCGGCAAAGAATAGATCTAAGTAAGATGAACCTCAGAGGAAGTAACATCATTGTTGAAACTGATGCTTCACTGCTGTAAAGATGGACAATAACAGTACAGTCGACAAAGTGAGGCTAATCTTCGCAAACCTGCCGGTTTCCGTCTTCAAAAACCTGCTAAGCAATGATTTCGAGTGGCAGTGAAGGAACACGTGGTTGAATGATAAAGAAAGGATGGATTTCAAATGTTATTGGTTTGATAGTGTGGTTGTCGGTCATTCATGTGGATTGATCCAAATAAAGTGGGTCACGTTAAGTGCAATTCCTGCACAAACTTGTTCAGATGAACAAGCATTTGCAAACTAGCTTGATATCAACGGGAGACTCAAGTGAATTACAGTTGACGGTGCTGCACGAAGCCCGCTTCCTGTTTTATTTATGACGATATTCAAGACAATGAGGAAGGGCCACCTCTTGTAACGTGAAAGCGCCATGTCCCAGGGTCAAGAGGAAGGTGAATAGACATTAAAAGATAGACAAAATCAACATATCTTGGAGTTGTTCTACACTAACACGGCATCAGATGGATAGCTTTCAAACATCCTTGCATACTTGACCCCAATCCTATCCCAGTTCAGATTTGCACGGCAGTTTTTAGCTATTTAGTGACGGGATGTCCGCTACTGGGAGGGTCTTGGGTAATGTGTATAGACATGTGCAAAGGGAATCACGTAGAACTCAGAAAAGAAGGTAGAAAGGCCCCACAAGACTACGTCTGATAGATATAATTTCAGTCAAGTATCAGAGTGATCCCATCAGCTTCATTTCACCAGCCCACATCCATGATCAATCAGACTGAACGTCCGTGGCAGCCGGTGCAGCCTACAAGCGATGCTGAGCTGCAATGTGATCGCAGCAGTCAAAACGTGAAGCACTCACTCTCTGTCCAGTGACATTATTAACTTATGCTACAAGTCTTGTGGATGTGCGTTAGTGGAAAGTATCGTACTTAACCTGGACAAAGCCTGCCCACACCTCTCATTCACACCCAATCAGACTCAGACCTTACAAATCCCCGATCGCACCCTTCTGGGCAACACTCGTGTACTAAAGGCAGCTAAAATGAAGCGAAGTGTCGTTCGAGGAGTTGAGCAGAACTGATCACATCGTTCAAGCGGGGATATATTCACCTGTTCAGGAGTGATAATTTGGGTGCATCCAGCTTGCGCCGGTGGAGAAGTGATAACGCATACACGTCCGGAATTCATGTTCCGACACGGACAAGGAGACGCACTGCTGGTGTACACTAACAAGAACGAAACTGGAATCCAAGTGCTCATCCTGTTTGATGTGGATCAAACAGAATTGTAGGACTAAGACAGGAGGAGAGCTGTTTCAGCTAGAATGAAGTCAAAACGATGGTATCAACAATAACTGATATCATCAGGCAATAAAATATCGGTGGGACAGTCACATCAGATGCTGTTGCTTGATAAAGATCGTCCGGGCTACCGGCAGGTCTGGTAGCGAGTGGGCACAGTCTTGCGCCAGTAGCGAACACGGTCGTTTGGTTCGGACATCACGCAAATTCATCGAGTGCTGTGGCAAAATTTGGAACGTCAAAATCAGGACTGCAGTCCAAACCGGTATAAACGGTTTCAGTAATGGAAGTCCTTTAGCAAGGAGTACACTCACTATCTCACCGAAGTCTGTTCTTAAAATGAAGGTGACGTACTAAGGCTGGTGAGAAAGGCTGAACTGTATAGAATAACATCGTCCACCTAGGAGGTGTTCAATTCTACTTCCTGAGGCATGCGCCACATCCATCGCGCCTACTTTCGAAACTTACGAAGTGTGCCACACAACTCCAGGAGCATGCATGGCAGTCATAGCTTGCCTCCAGACTAGACAGCTGTGCTTGTTCTCGTGGGGTTACCACATAACACAGAAATTAATGGAAAACTACTGCAGGATGAAAACGCTGCTGACCAGTGGTGATACGAATCGGAACAACCGCTCTCCAGTCGACCACGTGAACGTTTCGTTGCAGACTAATCAGCGGCACCCATTTGTCTTGGTCAATGCAGGAAGTAGAACAGTCAGAGATCTCAAAAAGGGACCGACCGATCTCAGATCTAATCAAACAGTGAAATAAGCACAAGGGGGACACTTGAACATCGAATGAGGTATGCGATGCTGTTTGTAAGCTGATAAATACTCATGTTCTTGCACAAATGATACTCCCCTGGAGTGAATCCAACTTTTCTGATCAACTTCTGGGAGCATAACACCTCTTGTCAAACGACGGTTTGTAAGTTCCAATGTGCTACTCAAGCAAACAGACCTAGCAGCGTTATACCATGTGAATCTTGTACGCTGGTGTGAAAAGTGGATTTGATGACCAAAACAACGGATGGTTTTGTGTTCCACTTCTTTACTGTGAAGAACGTCATTTATTCTCTTGGTCTATGTATAAACAGCTTCTGAACGAAATGTTTTTTGAGGATATCTAAGCTCCATTTTTTGTGGCCAGTGTACGCCGTAAAAGAAGAAAAATCGATAATATCCAAGCGTCATTCAGTAACTAAGAATAGGGTGTTCATGTTTTCCGAAAATGGCCTGTGTCATTGGGTCAATCACCGTGTGCATTCATTTTTTGGGGTTCGCACCTTTTTTACAGTCACACTGTGATGCACAGCTCATCCTAAATAGTGATGTGGCACTCAAAAGGCAGGTGTTTCATTTGTCAACTGGTAGTCGGTCATAAGCCGGACTATGCGCAGAGTAGGAGGTCCATCGGAATTACTGTGCACAGGGCAGCATAGGAATGGAAAAAGGGGAAATAATCCACGGGATGCACTAAAGTAGAGTCATTCGGTGTTTAATACAAAGTCTTGAAAGAAATCTTCAACCATACCTGCATTCGGGTTTTGATCACATCCAGTGGGGTATTGCCGTAGACTGAAGCCGCACCGGCCACGATGCCGAACACCCCGGTGAGCAACTTGGGAACAGGGAGTCCACTAATTTGATCACCTCGATAGTGACGGTACTGGTCTTTGAGACTTTCCATAACAAAGAAACGTATGGCTTGATTGGTGCCCTGTTTCATGATGGTGGGGGTAACACCCTTGTACAGACCACCGATTCCTGTGACCGGCGAAGTGGAAGGGGACATAAATAAACTGTGGCTGGGAGTAACAACAATATAAGGGGATATATGGTGAAGTCAAATGGAGAGAAAGGAAAGTTTGTAAGAATACTGCCAACAAAGGTAATGAAATGTTACCCCCGGCATTCGACCCCATCATTTATGGCTAGCTCGCGAACAACAAGTCCTAAATGATTAAGCGTTTCTAGGATATGACATGTGTAAATGTTTGCGTTTGGCGCCTTTTCACAGTGGAGATTTCACTCAGTCGAATCGTTTGACGCTTTTCATTATAGTGTCGACCTGGTGATGGCCAGAAGTTCTCACAGCCGAAGAATAGATGAACGTACGGGGGTGTACAAGCTCGGATGAATTGCTTTAGTCTAATAGTATATCTAAACGAGTCCAACAACTTAGGTAACTTATACGTGAATTGTTTCAGCCACTGACGAAATAAATGAGGGAAACATGCCATTCAGGTGAGAACGGTGAAGTCGGGGGATCCGCCGCACAGGTATGTGGATAACAGTAAATAAGTGGGGTACAACTGAATAAATTGATTGCACAGCATATATTCTTTCATTGGCCACAGCGGCAATCACGGGCTTCGAAAGTAGTCCCGAACCCTGGGATATTTTTAGCACCGACTTCAAGTACTCTTGCACAACAGCCTATATTAGGCTCAAAGCGACATGACTCGGACATCTGACTGGCAGGATATACTCAAACTCAGGTAAAAAATAAACGATCAAAACCAACTCAGTATCAAACATTGCGACCTGAAATCTGCAATAATTACCCACCAAATTTATTACTAATCCCCACCAGCCTAAACTGTTTGCCCAAAGTGGATAGACGGGCAGTTTGTTCCAGTTGTACCAGCTTTATTATTCATATTACCACTAGTATTCATTGTACACGGGATACCAACTACTTTAACGTCCACACGTTGCCTAAATCTGATGGTGCGTATGATACAAACGACTTTTATCTGGGAATTCTGACCGGTCCAACTAAACCTTCCGATTCAAACATGAATAGTTTGCAAATTCGTGAGTCCTTACTAGCAACGTTTTCGATGGACATCGCTAATAAGTTAAAACAGATTGTCCATATGGCAGAACATTCTCTTTAGTCATTTTAATGAATGTAGTTCTGGGTGCGCGTAATTCGAGTAGCCTGCTTATCGTTAAGCACTCACAACAAATTACAGGTGGTTCGTTTAGGGATAACAGTTGAAGTACACCATGGTCTAGAGACTAATGCAAATTCCAGTACCAGATGAAGCGACTAATCCAATCAGTACCTTTTGGATTTCCCAAGGCACATGTTACCGACTAATATCATTAAAGCAATCGGGCGTTATCTATTCGAGGCATATGTCATCAGTATAAAAGAAATGTTTGAGTGAAGCCCGTGTTGAAACTATTCTAATCAAGTGTCCAGTTTACTCATTTTTGTCGGCAGTGTATTACCCAATCCGACACATCGGACAAACTGTTACTAATAGGCGAATGCAAGTTTTTGTTTTGAAAAATTTTAACGCAACCCCAGTGAACACAAAAAGACAAAAAGGTTTCCTGTTGGTGAACTTTTCAAGAACCGGTAGGTGTGCTTATCTTGGCGTGACATTTCGTGTTGCTATTCCCACTTATTTACTTATTTACTTCATTGATATACTCATCCATTCATTCATTTATCGATTTCTTCATCCTCCTATTTTCCTTCATTTGTTTGTTGCTTTTTTGATCATCAGATGGTGGGGCATAAACTGTGGACTGTATTGCGACAAAATCGAACAACATAGTAGCACGGCCCTTGGAAATCCGCTTGAGTTTTGAGTTGAGTTTCGCAAAATCAAGTCTGCAATGCTTTCATATACTGAAGTAGTCTGGTTTTGGCATGTTTCCGTGAGAGTCCCTTGTCGTAAGTCATAATCCCGCCCTTCCCTCATACACTGTAATTCTATAAGAAGAAGCCCAGGTTCACCGGTGTCCAAACACTTCACATATTTTTAATACGGTGCCTGAAACGTGAGAGGACAACTTTTCAAGCGATTAGTTCAAACTGGGGGTCACCATAAACAAATCACGTGGTTACCCCTGGTCGTGCGTCCACTATAATACTACAAAGTTGGAAAGCTCAAATCGTGGCCCAGTGTGAATCCGGATTGATGAAAATGCAGCAACAAAAACATGTGCACAAAAACCGATAACCTGACCTTCCGTCTATCCTGGTGCTGAGACCGTTATCCGATCTCTGTCACAACATAATGCGACGGAAAACAGACGAAATGTTAGTAGTGCGCCATTTGTGTTTTCCCGCCATTCTTGTCGAATGGAGCAAGCAGACTCAGTGTTCCGAATTGTCATGTGCTAAAACGTCGCCATAGAACTGCTTCATTAATGATTAGATCAACTCAGCTTACTTGCGCAACAGTTCGCAGTGTTTGGAAGTCCTAGTAGAACCTGATAGCCTAAATCTGAAACCGGCGGATCTCATATCCTGAGTAGGAAAAAATGAGTGGCTTATGTATGGAGCTAATCTGAACCGTTTGACACTGCAATTGCGTAATTAAATTTTGCGTTAGCTATGATATTCTTTGTTACGTTTTCTCTCATCTTTTATGAGGATGCGACATTAGAGGTGCTTAACCCAGAAGGGTTCGACAGTGAAGTTTTATTACGGATTTTTGTTTGAAAGGCGAATGAGTGAGTGTAGTCTCTACGGTGTTGACTTCGATACGGTGGCAAACCAGCCGAGCTGACCAAACGCGATTCTCAGTTTATCCATGCTGTCAAGTAGTGAAACTATACTGCCCAAAACCGAAGTCCAGGTAACCTGAAGTCCTATGTAGACCCCGTGGACGATGGCTAAATAATCTGAATATGGAGGCGTTACTGAGGTAGTCTGATCAGCTCAAAGCCACAGGACACACATCTAATAACTAACTGCCGCTGTCTGAATGTCTTGACAAGACTACTTGGGGCTCCAATAACGAACATAATATTTTAACAATGCACGGTTCATAGAGTCAAAAGCAAGTTCAAGCATTGGCTACTGCGTCTAGATTCTGCCAGATCATCTAACCCTTTTGGTCGGTGCAACTGATGTTGGACAACGCACTGGATAGCTGATCGTCTCAAAGCACAATTCAGCAATTAGCTGAAACTTTCACTTTATAGCCTCTCGACCTCCTTCACATTTGGTGCTGAGTTGCTTCCACTCACCATCATTGCCAGTAACGTTGATTACAGCGAACAAGGTATGACGCTTGGTGCCAGTATGCTAAGAGTTGGGTAAGGAAAAGCGTCGTGGAGAACAAAACAGCTGGTTTTCAGTTCAGGAACAGATAGTTGAAACAATGTACCATGGGCGCACGCCATTCCCACAGACACGCATTCTGTGGAAACCGGAGCCACGATTTTCGGGGCATTTGCGGAAATGGACTTGCCACTTTTAAGTACTGGTAGATAATTGTGGTATAATTATGGTATATAATCATATAACAATAGCCGATCCAGTCTTTTAGAATTACACCGGATTCCGTACCAATAAATGGAAAGGTTGGTAGCTCGGATGCGTTAATTTATTGCAGATCAAGTGGCTGTTGATCTGTTCGCCGAGTTTGACAACTTGCTTGCAGTGCGTGCACTGAAGATACCCCACGATTGGTGACGGAACGTCTGCAAGAAAATTGCCAAGTCCGGTGAACAGATCAACAGAGTGTGAACTTCGACCAATTAACCATATCTAAACTTCCAGGTTTTAGAGGAAAATTAAGTGCCGGCCAGAAATGGACACGCCTAGAAAATTACAGGGAGATTTGATTCGCCTGGATGATGTCCACGCAGCGCACACCTGTTAATGAAACTATGTCTTTCATAAGGAACAAGGAAATACGCTATTGCTGTGGATCAGTACACTGTATGCCGAACAAAACGCATCCTCTTGTTTGGCTGAACGGTTTCACACTGAGGCACACATGAAATCGCCAGTCCCAAGACAACACGAATCTCCCTTGGTTTTTTCAGTGTTCAAAGTTTGTTGTGGCACTATCAGGCGAGTGGTTGTGGACCAGACAGTCACTATTGCTACCGATTGTCCAACGTTGAAAAGAAGACTAATCGATCAAATGACAAACTGATATACATACATAAGCGGTCAAGGTTGCTTAATATAAAGTCTCCACATATTAACTAGACACAGGTAGAAAGTGTTGTACCAAATGTCTGGGAGGTTGAAAGCCGGGTTCTAAGCTAACTACACAAAAATAGTAACTGGTTATCAAAAACACCCGCACCCATCATTCCACAAAAGCTACCCTGGAGAAAATTCCGCTCAACTCATGCTATAATGAAGTTATGGCCTACACAACTACATTGCTTCTGCAGAGACATTTGTCTCTATGTGGTTTTTGTTCGGTTTAGCAGGTGCACCGATGTTTTCAAGAATTTGTGAGGGTACTGAAAAGTTGGCAGGAGTCTCCTTACTGTTCACTATTAGTCAGATCTCTAAAGGTCCCAAAGAAACCCATTTCAATTCATGCGCACAATCGAGATCGAAAACCACTGCTTGTTGGCGTCACGAATGAGAAATTTGAAACCGAATCCTGTTACATCTACTGGAAGCGTTCCATCCAGTAGAAAACGCTCCTCCAGGACAAATCACTTCTGATTAATACACTTTTCATAGCTTTTGTATTCCATCGAGTCCTTCTTTATTCATCGTTTATCTAAAACACTGATCAGGAAGTCTTGCAGTCGCCCTGGATCTCACCATCGTCTAGGAAGACTTCGATTCTAATTCCCTGAGATCACAGCCTTTTCTAGCTTTGATACAGCAATCCTAACTCCTGCTCTGGAACTATGCGGAGTAATTATCTGTGGCTGTTGTTTACTCACAACCGTCTGCGCGAGTGTGCAAGGTCGTCATTCAGCTGATCAATACCCCTTTTCTTATCGATTAGTAAATAACACTCCATGTGGTTGCTTCGCCGATTAGCACTTGCCTGCCGCTGCTTCAATGATCCTTGAACAGCAAACGATTTCATGGTGCACCGGAAACAATAGCCTCATATTTGCTTCGGTTTAGTTCAACCGGGAAGCGTTTCTTTTGACCTAAAGTGTACTAAACACTACGTAACACCATTTTCGTCTATCTCCCTGAGTTCCTTTCATTTAAAATGCCTGTCCTTCGTGGGTACTGCCCAAGTGACATGAATGTCTCGGTATTTTTCTAAGCGAAATTCCTACCGGTAGAGTGAGGTGCTCATCACTTATCAAGTAGAAGGAACTGACTGCACTACACTACAATCGCTCACGCCCTGGGGCAAGAAATGCTATCCGTCTATCAGGTAGGCTTATGCAAACACACAGTGTGTTTCTGCTTCTTGATGAGAGAATCACTAACATAGCTGAGTCTCCCATTCGTTCCAGTTTACTGATCGATGAAGATCCGCGATTCCAAAATTCGCCTGTCCGTCTCTCCTATTTTCATCTATCAAACACTCTACTGTTCATCGATTCGGTCCGAAGTTCGATTGGGAAATGGCAGAATAGCTTGGTGGGATAAAAATCTTGAACAAAGATAGTATCGGTTCTATATGATCGGCAACGGGACAGCCCGACACAAAGGAAGCTCCAGTTGATTTTGACCGTCATGATGTTAAAATTGTTATACTTTGATGGCAATCCTAAACTTCAGATAGGTTCTAGAAAATACAAACCGGAAAGCTGCTTGTGTGGACCTTAAGACATATGAGGGCGGGTCAGCTTTCATTCTGTGGATAAGATCGACTAGTTTTTTAATCCGAACTGCCACTGACCACATTTACATTTGATAATCTGTTATTTTTTGGTTGTAGGTCAAATGTCGACAAAGCAACTAACCAAACACCTCAACTTTCCCAAGCGTCAGCCAATTCACGCTCCAATATGCGGCCCGAATTCGCTCACACATGGATAGCCCAGTTTTGAAAACATGATATACGAACTTATACCTTTGTACACTACAGTGTGCAGAGATATTGACCACGCCATATATGTCCTGACAGCACCAAATTTAAAAGTTCGCATATCTTTAGGAATGGCTGGTACAATTCCGCCGATTCCATGTTTGGATTTAATATTCAACTACTTCCGCATCAACTGAACTCCATAATTGGCAGGATTGTTCGAAATAGACACCTGTTACGTTTGGCGCTGTTGAAATTCCCATGTTAACAGTGATAACTTGCAAACCATGAAGAAAATTGCTTGTGCTTTCCAGTAGGATGCTGGAACGATCAGTTAACTTTGCGTCACTGGACCAACTTGGTGGCTAACAAATGAATGAATTTCGTTTGGTTCACGGCTTTTTTGATAGATTCGTTATCTTGGGCAGTCTTCAGCCATCATGATGGATATTTTGTGGATGTCATCCATCCTAACTGTCAATTTCGTGGGTTTGCAGTGAACACCTGTTTTCACTGCGCGTGAATTCCGGCCAGAAAGTGTGTGTGTGTGTGTGTCATATAATGGTTCACAGTGCTCGTGGTCCACGAGGTACACTCAGCTAAAATTCAACGGTAAGTCGTGATTGTGTGCGGTTAGCGTGTTCCGGAACATACCAAACATACCAATGAGTCTGTAAGAACTTAGAGTGACAAAACCCACATATGAGTCAAAATATTAGTCAAAAAATAATTTCGTCTGTTGCGCTTTTATAAGGACTGCTTCATAAAACGCCAGAAGTTTTTGGTCCAGCTGTTCAACACTATGGTGACAAAGTTAGTAGCAAGGTGAATCATGCGGCCTGTGTTAGAGCTAAGTCTAGAAGACGGTAACCTCCAGGTTGACCTGAATACTTGCGGCGTGGACTTGTCACATTTCAAGGCTGTAGCAAGTGATTTTGGAAATTTTGCAGAATCAACTTGTACTGACATAGCCGTCTTTACACCCGCAGGAGTGCGCAAAACTACTGATTCGATCTATCTACCTACCCGCGAACTGATTCACATAAAGCTAATTCTCAAGGTGCATTTCGTCATGACAATTTCCAGTTAATTGTTGTCACACAATTCGACCATAAACTAAAACACACTTTTGCTTTGGCGAGCAAAGGAAGCATGTGATTTGTTAACATCTTACAATTATGTATTCTGGCTGTTTTGATGAATTGCATTCGAAAGATCCAGTGTGACAGAATCGACAGCCGTTCGGAATGTTGGCATGCTGTGGATGCTAATAAGGCAACATTTATTCGATGGTTTCATTTGGGGAGATGCTGAAGCCTGCAGCTGAATGGTCTCAAATATTCTAACAATTAACAAACCAACAACCGAGGAGCAGTGTTTTCTACTGTTACACACTTGCATCACTGTCAACATATGGTGTGGTGACTTTACAAAGTACTCTATTTCGAACAGTGTATCGTCCCGTTCGTCTCTGGCGGCACCGGGCTTTATTGACTGCCTGTATTTCGAGCGCTTGCTTCATAACTAGTTGAAAACAGATGACAATCCTCTTAAATTCTGGCAAGATATTTTGGGCTACATCCAACCGAGATTGCTGGACACGATTTATGCTCAATGGGTTTTGTAGGAAACGTTTCTAGGAGCTTAATAGTCCCCATCGAACAGCCTGTATCAATCCATATTCCTCACGTCATAACTTTAGTTTGGCGGTAAACGTTGCTGTGCTCCGAGCTGACGGTAGTCAGTCGTATTAGGCTGATGGGTTTTGCCAGTGTTTTTGGCGGACTCATGTGTTGTGTGACTGCGAACTTTCTAGTCTAGGGGTAGAGGAAAAGGACGCCGTTTGAACCTACAGGGAGCATGAATAAGCGCTGAACAGGTGCAATATGTCATATTAAACAAACCTATAGGCTAATTTGGGTGAAATTGGGAGACTGGACATCGTAGGGAAAAAGCCATGGTCAAACAGGGAGATAACTTGTTGTCTATTCGTAATACACTACTCGTGTGGTTGCTGAAAACGCTTCGCCAGCCGCAACAGGTTCCACCCTTCTAGGGTCCCATTAGGTAGGCGCGTCCCCGCTTTTCCGTCACTCTTATGTTCTACTTGATAATGAGATAACAGGTTTGCATGCGGAACCATTATCATTGAAATTTTTGAGGTAGGACTGTAACAGGACCCTTAGCGTTAAGGTAGAAAACTGAAAGTTTTACTTCTGCTTGTTGATCAGGCGGTTGGTTGTCTGTTCACCGAACTTGGCCATTAGCTTGCAAACATTTGGTCACCAATCGAGGAGACATTATCAGACAGTCGTTTAGCAGGTTGCAAGCTAAATACCAAGCTCGGTGAACAGCCAGCTGATTACCAACCAGTTAACATACTCGGGCTAAAAGTATCTTGACACATCGTAAAGGTTTTGCCCTCCTAACATCAAATTAAATGGAAGTATTTAAATGGCGCCTGGAAGAAGGCTGTTATTTGGGTAGACCATTTGTCCTATAATATCTACGCATCCTGTCAAAATTCAAACGGTATTTAATTCCTGTGATTCACAAAAACATAGTGGATGGCGACACTACTGACCTGAAACTTTCAAAAGAATATCGGGCGACCTACATAATGTACTTTTCTGTGTCCCTGCGGCGGCACTATTTCAGCCGTCGTGTTTCGTTCGGGTAGCTTAGTATCTTCGTGCTGAAGCGTCACACCTGAAGGAGTTGACTTCATATGTGTGGTCAGGTTAATCGTGACAACGACTGATTAATCTGCAAACCCTAGAGTTACTTCATTTGCAACATTCGATAACACGCCGCGTAGAATCACCATTTATGACTCAATAAAACAGACACTCAGAAACTCATATTCATTTCAGACCTCACTCACCGAATTCTTTGGCAATGCAGCGCACGCCGTGTCCGAAGCCCCGATAGTGTGGATTGGCCGATGTCTGATCGTTGATGAACTTGACCTTGATTGTTTCCATTGGAGTCACCACGAAAATTGCTTCGCAAATCCCAGCACCTGAAAGAAAATTCAAGTCTGTTGAATGACCCGAGCAAAGCTCTATTTAAATCTGTTCTCAGCCTCAATGTTGTTCTGCTAATTTCTCGAAAAGCTTACACGAATACAATAAATTGTTACATCTGTACAAGCAGTTGTATGAGAGAGAACTTTTGCAACAGACATCCTTATTTCTCTGAACAATTTTGGAGGTGTCATTCAACACTGTACGGATACTTGAGTAACTTGAGCACTATGTGTATTTCACTTGCTGTTGTGTGACAGTGAGCCGCACAGCTAATCTGAGCTTGAGTTGATCTTTCAAGTTCATTTCGTCTGTGAATACGGAGAATCTGGCTAAGTACAGCCTCAGCAGACACATCTATTATTAGGCTATCTATTCACAAGCAGTTTGTTCTGTTCACTCCCCTACCATAAATTGTAGCGAAGTATGATCTAAAAAACGGCTTAGTAGGTAGAACTGAACTTGCGGGCCACCACAGGGACCACACTGATCCAATTGCTGAGTATCAAAGAGTCGCCTGCATACTGAGACTACTAACCGCAGTACTAATGTAATTCAATTCGTTGTTGTATATCAAACGCAAACTAAATAGTTGCGTTTATGCAGCCTGAGAGAGTACTGTTATTAACACCGATAGGCTATCACACGGGAGAGAGGATAGCACTGCACATAAACTCTGAGAAATAACAGATAGCCTCAGCGCCACTTTGATAAGAACACAAAATACGAGGGGCTTTTGTTCATTGCTAGTTAATCGAACTTCGTTTAGATGCTAGTTCTGAAAGAACTGTTATTTGTCCCCCAGGTCCAGCAGTATTCCTTGATGAGCACATTCTTGAAAGCGAATCCTATGTTGAATCGCACATCAGGAAATGAAGCAAAATTTTCAGTGAATCAACTGCCTTTATGCAAAGAGATCCCTTCACGACCCAGTAGGGTTATAATAAAGAAAATCCTGTCAAATGCAGGCATAACTCCGCATCGATCATTCCTTCCAGTTTAAAGCAATATTAATGACAGTTCACTTTAATCAGGCACTGAAACACAGCAGTGCCAATTCACAAACACGGCACCTAAAATGGGACGTTAACACCGGTTGGTCGGTTTTGAATTCATTTTGTGTCTCGTAAATTAGTAAAAGGCTTAAACTGTCCAAATGGTATCCATTATCTGTCTGACTTTCTGTCTCCTTTGAGCAGTGACCAGAACGAGTGATTACGTTGACAAGGCGATGCAACTCGACTGCACGTTATGTTAGATTTGACTTAATTTCTTGCTCTTCATCAACAACTGGATAACCACTTCCGGTCATTATCAACAAATTACCATGTAAGCAACCACATACACACAACCACATGCGATTGGCTTGTAGTTTATGACCTTGTAGGATAACCAAACTCAACGGCAGTAACTTCATAAAGAAGTGCGCCGGATTCGTCCGTCCGTAAGCTTACAAGGCGCACTCATTCATTCCAGGAAATAATGAATCTGCATCACTTGTCTTCCAAAATACTGCCACCGTAATAAGTAAACACGAATGAATTCGCGTTCGGTAACTGAGCTCATTTAAGGGATCCAGGGGCGCTGTTTTCACAAGACAGAAAGCATCAGCCATAATATTCGTCAGTCCAATCGCTTTGATCCGTAACTTTGTTTCAACTTCACCGTTTCAAAAACACTTGCAACTTAAACCAAATAACCTGAGAAAGCACACGATCATTTTAAGTTAACTTAAGGTATCAGCTGTAACCTTGATGGTAAAAGCATTATAGTTCACCCCGAATCACACAGCGTTTGTTCACATGTCATGTGACTACGGCTATTTCGGTCCAGTGAAGTGCCGTTGTCTTAGCTGGCAGCCGCTTAAAGGCATGGACAGATGTACGCGTGACTGTCACCGGATATATTGTGGCGGTCATGATAAAATTCCCATTACATAGGGAGGTTCTCGTAATAGTCTAGGAACAGCGAAGACTTACTGGAACAAGGCGCAGAGGATGTTACGCAACCGACCAAACCGAAAGCCAGTACAAAGCAAAATGGTTCTGAAACCTGACAAGTGGTTTGAAGAGACGGGAACCCTGTTTCTTGGTGAACAGCCCGAAGACCTTGAACGCAACTTTTGTGGTAGCCATTAGAACTATAAGTGATCTTGTACGTGTTATATCAATAAACTGGCTTGAAAATACTAGCACCTGGAGCTTCCCAGTCAAGAGGCTCCGTGAATGCATACCATCCAGAGAACCACATTAACAACACCTAAGGTCTACTGATACCGAAGTACGCAAAATGTTCGGATCTTGATACACCAGTCAGGATGAAAATGGACGCACAATACATTTTGATGAATTTGTAGTGCGGCTGCATTTTCGAACCGCAAAAGAATAGTTTTATAGTCCAACTGATCCCAGAAGACTGCTGAACTGCTGTGTTCAAATGGACCTGAACTGTCGATGTGGATCGGCATTGATGGCGATGGAATCATCGGAGAGCATTTTTTCCAGTAAACCTTACATTCAAATTCACACTTATGCTTCTAGGCTTAGCTTAAATCCAAAACAATGTTGGAATATTTATGGATGCCCATTATGAATGCAACGCCTGTGCATACACTTTCCAGGTGTCGTTCTAACAGGAAAGTTCACAGCGATCTTACGTGGCTCTTGTGGAGCAACACTTGGATCCTCGGTCAGATCAAAAGCCCAGTCAACTAGGCAGCGAGGTTTCCGAAATGTAAGTCATTGGGTGGTTTTCCGTCGGGGAACCAATTCCTGGAGTTTACAGCCGGGTTCCCAAGGATCACCGAAAACTTTAGAACTATCTTGTGCAGTAGTACCCTCTGACAGCCTCTGATACATTGGAGGCATTCTGTAGAAGAATATTTCCTTGTAAGCAGGATGAAGGATTAAGCATCATCCTGCATAACATGTTATGTTTTTTGCCTCTTGGTTAAAAAAAATGATAGGGAACGAATATAACCGCGAAAGATTTAAACAGGAACAATAACGTCGAATTATCTACAGAAAGGGATTGAGGTATGCTAGGACGAGGAGTAGGGGTCAGTTCGAATAATATGAAGCCGACGAATAGATATTGATCACAGGACCGAATGCAGGTAGCTCAGTAGCCAGGGCACAGGTTACTGACTCAGACGTTTGTCTTTCAAGACCACCCTTGGGTTTTCCGTGGTTACTGACTAGCTTTGAGCAGCCTAGAAGCCTCTGAGCCCAAGCATTGCCTGCGGATTTCATAGCATCTATGTCACAGCTGAACAAACTGATTTTATTTCGACAGAAAAAGACACCGGCGACCGATTCACCAATATTTATGGATTTCATTCTGGTGTTATTCTTGGTCTAAACAGCTGTTGATGCACTCACAAAACCTCACTAGTGGAGAACAGTTAGCTGTTTTAGGCGAAATACACTCTTTTACACACCAATTTGGTTTTCAGGGGAGAACTAGCTGAATCTCTTCTTTTTTGATGTTCTTCTTCAACTGAATGTGCTGCACCAGACTGCTTCATGTTTCAGTTGTTACCAGTAGCGCAATATATTGTATGGGTATAATAAACTACTCATAAGGTTGCTGAAATCCCGTCACCATGTCTATTGAAGTCTATTATCGCGTTCGTCTCAATCTCTAGCAGTCTTAAAACTCAGAATATCCGTGATTTATTAAGGGTAAAAAAGCAAGCCTAGACTTCTGGTATGAGTAGTTTTCTCAGTAGTAGTTCGCACCCTTCACGCCTTGCATGGAACATTAAAAATTCGGTGCATGTCTCACCTATTTCGATCAGATTTACCTCTTATCAGATTGGGTTCGAATTTTCTGCTCAGCTATTCCTTTCGTGGTGTATACGGAGACTACTTACAAATGTCGGCAACATTCTAGGCTCTATTCAGTTTGCAGAATGCACTTGTGCTAAATCTTTTTCTGTGCGACAGCGTTCATTTCTATATCTCCTATTGGTGAAGGTAATCAGAAAAAATGAAGAGATTCTCAGGCCAAACAGTATCCTCCCACAACTGGTGGTAAAGTGATGATGATGGTATTATATTATACAGCTTTTGGGGGATACCGTCGGGCAATACAGGTAAGTAGTTTCTGTTGTAGATGGACACCGTTAAACAGACGGTGGATGTCTTCAATGGAGATTTCATCCTATAGGGGAAGCCAGATTATGCTGAGGAGTTGAGAAGCACAACTGTACAACTGCTTCATCGTTACTGATAGCCATCAGCGGTGCGCATCCCATGAAACCCAAGGGAATTAAGACCCACGGCCTCCCGTTAATGGTTGAAGACCTAGCCCTTCGGCCACGAGTGACCGATCACCAGTGTGATTACGTTGCAGCTAGACAGGATATAGCTTCTCACAGTCACTCATAACAGTTCGCAAGGAGCTCAAAGGAGGAGTAATTCACACGAGTGAGAAGTCACCCCTCCACGAGCCAGTCAACACATGACCACGTGATGCCGATTGAAAGGATGAGTGGGACTATATTGTATAAATGCGAATATATTCCACCCCTGCTTAGCCGGTCATGGCCAAGGGGTTAAGTGTTCAAACTACTAGCCAGGAGGTGATGGGTTTGAAACTCCTTTGAGTTTCATGAGAAAGGCAGGTGCTTCTCAGTTGTTCTCCTCTGCTCTTCGGCACAGATTGGCTTCACTTGCAGGAGGGCGAGAAACTGTGGATGTATCTGACGATGGAACACCTCAAATAAGCGAATGATTCTGTCTGGTTCAAGAGGAGTTTACTCTTGAAAAAGGTCATCGTAAATAATTTAATCAGTAGGCAATAAACGGGGATGTGGAATTACTAAGTGGTTGTTGGCGCGAAACATAAACACAGCCCTAACTATGCTGTTTTACTATGATCAGGGTGGCATTTGAAACATACAGTACCCATAGGCAGCACTGAAAAATGACTTCGATGTCTATATGGTTTGCATTATTATATGAAGGTAGCCGATGACAGAAAGAACCTGACAGGGATGATAAACAGCGATCTCATGACAGGTTGTGTTCGGCAGGTAACTTACCTGCCTCCCTACTAAAACTTAGACACTCTGTAAGCTGCACTCTCCATTAGTTTACGGGTACAGGAGGGACACGATGGTGACACCAACAGAATTTAAAAAAACAGTGGTCAACTTTGTGGTTCCGTCATGTACGTTGATGGTGCTCTGCACTTTTCATGTTGGAGAGCATCAGAGGGATGAGCTAATATCTTGTGATCTGGTGCCTGCAAAATATGTAGCACCATTCTGACCATTTTTCGGACATATCGTGACGTTCTAATGATGTCAGCTTACTTAAGATAAACAACAGTTGCATAAATCTCCCCTAGGTGCCTGTGTGAACTCTCCCCATACAGAATGACCGACAAAATCGGTTTAGTAAGAGACTCTCCACTAGCACATAGAGTCTCCCACTCCTAACATTGACGCACCCATTCCTTAGTCCCTGCCACAGAAATCCTATCACTCACCGAAAACCAGTAATCTTCACAAGAGTATAAGCAACGCTAAATAATTTGACCAGCGGTGGACTGTAGAGGTGGTCACAAACATTCATGCTTGGCCCGGAAGTGTGCGCGTACCTGTGTTTGCGTGCATGCAGTTTCGATCGACGTGCCAACTAGCTTACGCACTCTGTTCGATGATCACCTTGGCACAGTGGTGGGATGACCTTTCTATTGGTTTCCCATATCGTCTACCACATTAATTCATGTCTTTTCAGGTTTTCTTCAAGGCTGCATTCATCAAGTGTCCGATCACTTGTATAGCATATTCTCTTCGAGACAGACAATCAAAGAGGCGGCAAACTAACGCTTACAAGTGGCGTTCGGAAATCGCCGAACGAATAAATTTAGAAAGCTTCAGCTGCAGGACCAGACGACAGGGGATAACCCAGTAGCTCCGGTGTGAAGCCGCTGACCGGACGGTCCATGGTTCAAAACCACAGCTGGATTTCCGATGAATCCTGTCAGACATTACCAGGCGCCTTGGTAATATCTCAGTCTTGTGGTTGCTTCGAGTTGTAGAAACTGAAAGATTATTATTAGTTTGGAAACAAGCACTCTTGTAGTACTGAATGCTTTCTCGACAGCTTCAAGAGCCACGACAAGCAACCAGATTCCATCACAACAATCCGGTTGCCCCCCAAATCATAGAAACAAGTCGGAACAGGATTAGGACGAAAGGCTACATTGGTAAACATTCATCACAAGTCTGACCGTGTGGTGTTTACCCACGGGTGACGATCAGTCGGCATATCCATTTGTGAGTGCACAACCGTGTGGCGAGAAGCAACATGATACACATCTGGTTGTTTGTCCTCTTTACCCAAGATACACTCAAAGGTATCCTGAGGTATCCAATATCCTATTTTTTGGACCCATTGGTTCCATCAGACAACCAGGATGCAACTTCGGTTAATTAAAGGTGGATTTGATCTTGTGTAACTGTTACATTCTGTGCAGAATCTTACTGACAGAAGTATACGAGAGCCTTTCCTTAAATTGCCACACCACTGATTTCATATGTTTTGAGAACTCTCAGACAGCTCGATTCGTCAGTGAATTCCAGTTGTAACTCTTGAGTAACCTTGCCACTCCGTAGTAAAGATTTTAAAAAAATTCATTTACTTGCTGTCAGTGATTTGTTACTGATGAGTTAATACGAAATACAAGCATCTCCTAGTTTTTACCTCCTAAGTGTGTGTTTTAGATTAGGTTGACTGGTATTCCCTCCAAGCATGGCATTCCGAGGACGTTCAGCAAAACAGAGTGTCAAAGATGTATCAAGTGCCTAGACACAGGTGTCCGCGGTGAATTTTCTCAAGCTTTGATCAATCGGACCGATCAATATATAACGAGTGATAGCTCATCCCAGTATGAATTTGAATTTTGTGTATGTTGCTCTTGTAAGTGCACTGGCCGCTGGAAGAATTACCAAAAACGTTCGTTTGTCAACTCGCCTTCCAGGACTGTATGGGAAATCCCTTGTTTACTTCGAGATCACGTTGTGTTGTCATTTTCTTTTCTGCTAGGTTGTTCTATTTCCTAGACTGGAGTTTGTCATTTGCTGCGCTCTACTGGATCTGATTTTCAACATTTTCAAATCGAGTGTTAATCGTTGTCAACTGGTAAACCGCCAACAGCCACATTCAAATAGTCTTATGCGACACAGACAATGTACCACCTTACAGTACATCAAGGCCAGACAACCGTCACTATTGTTTCCAGTTATCGAACATTTCTGAAGTTTAAGGGACAAGGCGTTTCACACATACGTGGGTGTTTTTTTCCCTTCCGTTAGAATCACAAGATAAACTAAGAAGGTGGTGAAATTCCTTTTCTCTGAAATACAGCTGGGCCATCAACAGGTTTTAGATGCGGAAAACATATTATAAACCACAGAAATGAACATTTCCATGCCGCTGATTTACTGAACACAGAAATAGGCTGATTCGTCTGTTTTTACAAAGAAACTAAGGTCGTGAGCGTTGAGCACGGTGGTTCTGAATTCCGTGCAGCCGAATAAAAACGGTGGTCTAAGGAATACATAATACCACCGTCTATATCGCAAACAGTAGTTAAGTAAGCATTTTGCACAAGTGATTATCATTAGTAGCTTCGTTGATGTTCATTTTCTTCTTCATTAGCTAACGGACATTTTTAACTCTTCAATTTTTAAAATCTCCTGTGATAATTAGCGAGCCAACGAGAATCCTCAGTGTCATATCACGAAATTTCTACTCAGTAACGGGAAAAAAGCACTTTGTGGGGCTTTAGGGCTCAGTTGTGGATAACATTTGCAAGCAGAAAACCTACTCTTGAACAGAGTGCAAAATCTTGAAGTGAGGAGAGCGACGACTACCCAGGAATGCCACAAGTACAGCGATTTCTGAGCCCTTCTCACCAGCCTCATGGTTCGATGTTCGGCCTTTCCCTTCGCAGAATACCAGGAAATTTCACGCAGATCGGAAAACTTGGAATAGTACACTAGCCGCGTCAAACTCCAAACAGAGTCTACAGTTACCCGGACACTAATCACATACAAAAGAACTTTTGCTGTGCAGCAGTGGAAAAATAAATTTACTGACTCACTAACCCAAGCCACAGAGGAATTTTCGTCCACCACTCAGAGTGCCGTCGGGTGACAAGCTGTGACGTTTGAATTCTTCAAAGGCACCAAACCTAATGATTTATGGTAGTGGACCGAAAAAAAACAGCGAAAAGCGTGATGACTATGATAAAAGCCAATCCTGGCGTGTCTACTACTCACTCAGCTATATGCCTCGAAATCACGCAAAAATCGGAGAATGATCGTTTGTTCACCTCAAAAACGCTACATGAGCAGAACGGCTTTCGAAACTCTTATGAGAAGGAAACACAGGCCAGTTCTAAATAATCACGAGGGGCGAACGAAATGCTAGCAAAATTATTTGAGCCTACACAATTCCGGGTCATCTTATTCCTACTTTCAATGCAATAAATCTGAATAGACATTCTTACAAACATGAAAGCATGTGAGAATAACCAGGTGAAGTGCAACGGACATGGTGAATTCGAAAATAGAAGTTACGAAGCGAAAGATTGAACCAGGCTAGTAAACAAGAAGCTACCTTGGGTTATTTCTAGAGTTTCACGGTAGAAAGTGAGGAAGTGGGAGGACATGGTGCAATGCTAAAGATCGCATAGGGGGCTGGGTAAAGGTATCAAAGTTCTGGCCGCTGGTTTCACCATGGTAAGGCCAATGTTAAAACCACTTCGTTCTGGGCAACCAGGTCCCGTTTCCGTTGCCTGATTTCCACAGCCTTTGCGTAAAGAATTCTTCTCTTACACTCCGAAAAGTTTTCACGGTTACAGTGCATGTTTATTTCATTCCGGCGCGTGCATAGATTATTGTTTTTACGTTCCACCTGCGTACGTGCTTCTGCCAGTGTACTTAAAGTTGAACGGGGATTTTCACTGTTCTATATGGACATACCGGGACATCTATTCGAAACGTGCATTGTACAGTGTATCTAAGATGGCCAGCGATTCTGGTTACATTTCAGTCGCTTCTGAACAGGAACTGTGTATAGTTTTTTCCTCTTAGGGACTGAGGTGACTTGCATCTTTAAAGCAGGTTAGGACGGATACTTAATAACGCAGGCATCCACGTTTCTCCAAAGAAGTACGAAAATGTGTCAAAGAATCGGACTCGGGCTGCAGGCACAAAAGGTTTTCATACAAGCGTTCGATTCTAACTGATTAGAATAAAACTTTCAACGTGTAGGTACATTGTGGTGCATAGTTTATGGTAAACTTTCCTAGATATCAGCCCATTCGATTCCCAAAAATCTAACGCTTCCAGGAAAGCCAGTGTGTTACCTTTTGTAGCCTAAGTATAGGACTTAATTTGGCGAGTAGCTTTTGTTTGCGTGATCCATTTTGGAAGATAATAAGTTATCATCCACATAGCGTCTGTAATAATTCAACTCTTCCACATCAACTTGTATCAACTCTGAAGGTTCCACATAAAAAGATTAAAAAACTGGACCCAAAGGACTATCCATGGAAACCCCGTCTACTTGCTTGTAAGAATGTCTACTAGACAGAAGTGCGCGTGCTTTGTCCACATCTCTAGCAAATTTCTTGAGAGGTGGAAGGCGTCACAACCATAAAAACGATATTTATGATGTAACGTGGTATCATTTTCCCGCGAGGTCGTCACTGAGCTGATTTACCGAAAGGCAGTATCTAGGATTAACTAGCACCCTTTACACAATGTATTCACGACATAGACTGTGAGAGACTTGAGTCATCTACTGGACATCTGAACAATGATTAAAATTATGAAGTGACTTTTATTCATGATGCTTACAAAATCCCATTCGCACTAGTGAAATAAAGTAAGGAAACACTCGTGGAAAATTACAACAATTCATGTCTGCTTCGCTTCATTGCATCCTTGGAATCAGAATGGACGCCAATAAGAATTTATTTTTGAATCAGGCAAAATACCACCCAGAAAATCTCTTTGGGATCCAGGCTGTTGGATACAGCCTGCTTAGTTCCATCTCAAATGATATGCAATCGCCATTCCAATTTTCTAACATTTTGAAAGTACTTCTTGGTAGTTTCGAATGAAAAATCGCTAGGTTGTCCAAAACAAAACCATTTATTTTGTGCTAAAGATTATATCCAGCCCAAACTCTTCAGATCGGGTGGTAATATCCCACCTAGTTGTCGACCAATCAACTTAAAGACGGCCGAGTCCAAGAGTGCTAATGATTTGGAATTTTATATCTCAGCCGATATTTCCGAAATCATCATGGTCCTCAAAGCCTGGTGCACCATTCGGAAACCACGAAAGCGGTTTCCGAATTAGTAAGCGCACATTCATAATACTTCAGCAAGCGTTTGACTTGGGCGTCACACAGTTGTTGAATAGAACAACTTACCTTACGGCTGACTTTGGTATGGACCCATATAGCAACACAGACAAGCCGCGATAAAGACCTCGCACGCCATGTGATCGAACAGTCTGACGAACACAATCAATTGGGCCAGAGTAGCGTTTGGCGACTCCCATTCGTTCATCAAGTTGTAGCTGGGTTTTTACATACTCCGTAGGAAACGTTATACAAATCTCAATGGCCCCTGTAAGACCACCTGAAAAACGAGAAGGGTGACGAACTCAACCGATCCATTTGTACGAACCCACTAGTCCTCCGCGTAAGGTCTGTTGTAAGAGCGAGTTCGGCTCTGGCATGATGCGGCTTACGGCTGAAACAGGACGTATTTGCTTTACGGTAGAATACGGTCACGATAGTCCTCTTGATGAAAAGGAGGAGAACTACACAATTCAAACGACAAAAGCAAACATATTGTGCAACGGCAAAGTGTTTTCTCACATTCGACTGCAAGCAAGCTGCTTCAGTGACGGTACCAACCTGTGGTAAGTTTTTCTTGATTAATACCTCGTCATTCGTCTCATAATCAAAGACCCGTTTTTGGAACAATAAGCATCAAAACTTCTGACGATCAGAGGCGATGGTAATGCTTTAGCATCGCGGCTAGAGTCAAGTGTTACAGTGCCAATGTTTTTCTGACTGATTCTAAGTCTATTTCGGCGCTCTTAAACGGCACACAGATTCCCATCCGTCAAAGGGAGCATAGAGTTTACGGCTGAATGCTCCTACATGAAGGTGGAGTGTTTCTCGTTCTTCCACTGAAGAATGTTTTGTGCAAGGGAGATTAACTTTATAAAAACTTACGAATCACGAGATGTGGTTTCCTTGAATATGGACAGCGCTCTATTCTTCCCGTCAAATGATCGAAATTGGCCAGAGTGCTTTTGTTATTTGGGGGGCGCGTCATTTACATAGTGATGGAATCTGTGGGAGATAATCACGTGTGAATTTTGTTACACTACTTAGAGTCTGTCCACTCTCGTATTGATCAGTGGACTTCATAAATTCGTTGAATCCGAAAGCGGGTCAAGTTCCAGTTCCAATCATTGAAGACAGCTGCTCGCAGTGCAGTTCTACAGTCAGCTCTACTGCTTTTGGCACGATCTAACGTTTGGAGGGCTCGGCTTCATCAACATAAAACAATACTTTTGTTTACTGATGAGCGCTTTTCAGGTGATATTGATCGCGGATACGATCTGTTTGGGTTTTGTATGGGTATTCAGGAGAAACATTTTGACAGCAGCCCTCGGCGTTATACATACTTACATAGGCTAACAAGCTATCAGACTGTGATACAAAGACTATTGTTATCTGATGATTACGAGTAAGACACAAGGTCTATGTGTAAAACTTTACTGCTGGTGATTATGTGACCATCATTTTGACTCACAAGCGATGGAATTCATTTCGGGTCACTGTTGACTGGGCTGCGGTAAACGGTTATCAATTTCAGGAGACTGCGGTGTATGGGTCAGTACATCTGATGTTCAACCCTGCGGACAAAGTGTTCTTGGATCAACTGTTGGGTCTGGTTGTCTTGAGAGGTATCCGGAGCTATAAAGTTAAGAACTATTCTACGATTATGTATCTAAGTTCCCAGCACACCAAAGATGCCCGAGTTTTGTCAAGCACCAATGACGGCTAGTTCATACACCTCACTTATTTGAATTCAAGCGACGGTCAGCAGGATAAGGACTACCTTATCCTCATCAGAAATTGGCACTGACTGATGCGATACCGACCGGCTGATTAGCTGCTTTAAATGCGTCTAGTACGTTTCCTGTCCCCTTAGAAACTGGTCTGAGACGTTTTAATAGATAAATGGATTTGGGACAACTGTACCACTGAGAGTCAAAGGCCATTTTCCTCAGTGAAGAAAACTTCCAATTATCTTATACTTCTGGAGCCTAGACATTTAAGTTTGAGCCGTTTGTCCTCAGTTAGCCATAGAACCTGTAAGTATCCTTTGCGGTGCACTCAACCTGTGTCTACCGCAGTTCTGATGCAAAAAGAAGCCTGTCTCATTCACCCAATTGGGCATGCATGTGTTGTGGACTGCCTTTTCAAGACCGAAAACCTCTAATTTATAACGGCCGAATACTCCAAAAACTCAAACTGACTGCTTGGTAATCGGAAATTCCTCCAAAGAATCGGTTAAACTTAGCAAAACATTCAGCGGTGATCATATTGTTCAAAAGCATAACGCGCGGGTGGACGTCAAACGGTCCCCGCTGCCTGTACGGTGAAAGTTCGAGCACAGTGGTTGTCTGCAGTATTTGTTTCGTCTTGAGTTGCCCAAATACAGAGTAACAAGAACGATCATGATGTCCGGAACGCTACTCACTTGACCAACCGAAGTTTCTAATAGATCTTTCGCTTATTAAGTGCGCAGCTGAGAAGACGCAATCTCGTTCGGCAAATAGGGGGTAAGCCATTCATTTTTCGTGGGCACAAAGCTCAGATGTGAACAGCCTCACGAGAAAATACATCAGGATACAAAAAGCATAGGATGAGACATGTCCATAGCAGTGGCATAGAAATGTGTCGAAAAAATATTTAATTATCATCTGCAAACTGATGTCTGATGACCCCGGAGTACATTAATCTGGGGCTGAGTGCACAATTCCAGAGATGCTGCAAGGCACAGTGACGGTATTGAACAGGAAGTCTCTCAATCTAAAGTAGATAATGATTCCACCGAGGCAAGCTTTTAGTCATGGAAGTGATGCGCACTGTGCACGTTTTTGAATTATTCGGTAAAGTGACTTGCGCGCTCTCGAAGCGAACAACCACTTAAAGGGCTCGAAAATGTGGCTGTGCCCACTGAAGTGCATGAGTTTATAACCGAAAGCATGCTTGGGTTAGCACGTCGTGTTCAATGTGTTTACTAAGGTGTACCTTGCCTGCTAGATAGGGTACAAGTGGAGCGAGAAAGTACCGACGGCACAGGCACATTCACAGAGGTCGCCGTCAGTGTAAGCTATATGACTGTGCAAAGTGTGCACCCCAAACTAAGTTTTATGAGACTTTGTCATCCACTCATCCATTTAGAGCAGTCCAAATGAAGTATTCAAAAGTGGGACGCCGTGAGCTTTCGGTAGACCCACTTTGAGTCTGACTCTTAAAAAACCGTATAACGGAACGAAGTACATAAAAGGTAATGGGTCAACATTTAGCATGCTGAGCAACGCATCAGTGATATCCTCACAAGACCCTAATTATTGGCCTTGTCATGTTACGCACAGACATCACTCTCACAGGAATGTTAATATCAGTTTTTCTTTCTCAGTTCGTGCATGGTGGTCAAAATAATCTGCCAGTGCCGTGTCACACAGCTTTGCAATCCTGGGAGTTGACAGTGCGCCACTGTCATCAAATACAGCTTGAGTTTTCCACTTTGCACTGTGCTGAAAGCGTTGGAGTGTACTATGCTGATGAATTAATGATTGGTTGTCCGTTAGTTGTATCTGATACTCTGCAATGTAGGGATAGACGCTGTTTTATTATTTCTAGCCTTAATGTGGGGAAAACGCCAGAGGAAGATGAGTTCCGGCCGGTATAACTTGATATTCTATAGCTTTGGACAGTGCAAATTAAGTGGCAGCCCAATCTCTGATGTGCAAGTAAGTGTGACGTTGGTCGTTGTAAATGTGATAGCTTAGAGAAACGTAACAGATGTGGTGGTCGAACTCTGTGTTTTTTAGCTCATTTCTCGTTCTTGCTTAGGTCACTAATCCCAAGAATGGACCACATTCCTTCACAGAAGCTCACGTAGTCGGTCGTAACTACTGGTCGTAAAGTCACAAACATTTGTTATCACAATCAGCAGGAGTACAGCGGTGGCACATAATGGTGCTTAAGCGCCAAGTAACTACGAAAAGGAGCACTGATAAAGGGAGGAGATGGTGGGGAACTGAGTCAGAAAGACCGAGACCACCAACGAGCAAGCTGCATTCTCATTCCAAGCAGTGGCTAAGCACAGCTGGCTATCATGCCAGAGTGAGACGTCAGAAATTAACTACTCGAAAATCTTTTGGGTCATAAGTGATGGAGCCGATCATCTTTTGAAAAACAGGACCAATATATGAACTGCTTCAGGCAGATAGTCCATCTATGATTACAGAGATCAACTGCCTTCGTATGCTTGGGGTCTTCCAGAAACTTGTGGTACCCCAACCAGGTAGGAGATATTTCTCTCATTGCTCAGTTTGCCAACGGCAACTTTCAGTCAGCGTTACCACATTAAGACCAGTCTCCTTCTAGCCTTTTACCAACACTGGTATGGGGTGAAAGATAGTATCTTTTTTTATAGACGGCGTTCGAGTATGCATCCAACCAACCTGAACTCGACAGGCCTTATGTGCGACTCTCGAGGCTCTGATTGATTGCCAATCATATCTCATGGATTATTTCAATGTGAATGTGCTGGAAATAGGGTTCACCATACTACACAAGAGCCAATGACCAAATGTTTAAAGCCCCGCTCATTGTACAAGACTGTTTTGTAAATACTCGATAAGCGTCTCCATCTCCTCCAAAAAACCAAGGTGTAGCCACCTTTGGTGCTGCTATAGTGCGGCGTCCTCCCATGAATGACCTAACTGTTACATATGGAATGATAGCCATGGGTTCATGGGTGCAATTAGGCTAATAGCGCGTCGAAATCCCTATCCACTAGTAGTCTGTTTTACGACTCATAGGCTGTTCGTGAGCAAAAGGCATGTTGTGAGCACCTTTGTCTTTTTGGTACCGCTTTTCTCTACGAATCCGCATGTGGATAACTTATCGCTGTGGCCATCTAAATTATTGTAAAAACATGTCCGCTTATGTATTTTCAGTGCCTAGAATTCTTCTCAGAGAGAATTAATCTCTGCGGCATTAATTAATATTTCTGAAACACGACCTCACAAACTCAAATAAAATAAACCCTTCTCTGATGAGTGACACTTTTGACCTTTCCCAACTTTTTCGTAGCAACTTCGTTCCAACAGCCTCGTCATAAGATGCCGTGAATTTGTCTTGCACCAGCTGCCGTTACGCTATTCAAACAGCATGACAATCGAGCTTGAGCGCCAAACTGGCTCGTTAGTGTGGTGTAGCTAGATTTCAAACATCAGACCTGCTATCTATTATACATTAACCTGTTCAATCGGTAGTTCCATCATCGTCCTATTCACCAGACTGTAAGACGGTAAAGCCCAGAAAATTTGTTTGTGGCAGCAGCGGTCTTTTGGTATCAGACGGATTCGTCATAATCATATTAGATTAGACTTCTAAATTTTTCTCACATTTAAAGGTGCTTTCTAAGTGAGGCTGCTTGGACAGATAGGCGACTCCCAGCGACTCGTCGAGCTGCTAAATCGCTTGTTTGGCACGGCTCCCTAATGCACTCTCCAAGCACAGTGGAAGTAATGCGCAACTGAGTCTGTGAGGGGCAGGTGACTTTGGATTCAGGTCTACCTTCATCTGAAGCAGATGGACACAGTCACCTCTAAGCTCCTGTGCATCTTTGTAGATAACCATCATCTATGAAGATATTCGGCAATATTCTTTCATTTTTGCAGCAATGGTCCCCAAGCTGCTGAACTAAGTGCGACTTCAATGTGACCTAAAGACGCTTGCCGGAATGTTCCACATGTTTTTTACTCACCTATGTGGCTAGTTTCCGTGTGAAAAACCGTCTGAATAAACCAGTTCTAGCTTGAATCTGTGGTTGTGGGCTAATAGGGTCCGATTTGCATCCAATAATTCTGTCAAATTCCAGTGACCATATGTTATTATTAGCAGTGAAACTATGGCCAAGTAATTGAAAACTCTGACAGGCCAGGCTGAAAGGCTTTGCGGCCACTTACTAGTAACTGCCAGTACGTCTCAGTTCATTCACCAACCATGTTGGCTAGACTCATTCCACTGCTACTTCTTTACCTGTTTTGAAGGGAGACGCTTAGAAGTTCCATGCTCCATATGGGCCTGATCAATGTATTAACATTGCTGTGGCCAGATTAATGGACTCACATTGAAGGCGACAGCGTAAGAGTCGTAGCAACCGTAAATTTTTTTCGTACCCTTTCAACACTCTTCTTTGTCCTAGGGTGGCCTCAAAATCAGTATTTCAGGATGCCTACCCATTAGTTCCAGATAGGTCCTATGCCTATGTGTGAAGCCTGGTTAAGTTGACGGGTTATTGTCAACTTGTAAGATGTACCCATCAGTATCTGTGCGGCAAATTCGTCACATCTTAAGGCCGCCAGCGAACTGTTGCATGTCCAATGATACTACCCTCATAATGTCGTTGAAAAACAAACTAAGAAAGAAATGGCCTAGCGAGAACTCGTGAGAAGCTCTCCTGGTAGCTTGATGCCACGAAAACAACGTGCCACCCAATTTTGCGGCCAATTTGTGGTCCGCCATAAAGCATTCACTCCAGGTTCAAAGGACAATGAATTGCACAAGCATGCAGATTTTGTAGCAACAACGTGCGGTTCACCCAACTCAATGATTTTGATGAGTTAAAGGTTACAATGCCAATGATGTTTCTGACCTTACAGTGTATTCCCTGTCCGCTCATATTACCAAGACCTGCAACTGACAGATCAACAATGAATGTAACTGGTTCTCCTACAGGTTCTCTTCCGACCTCTCTTTTACTGGGTGTCGTAAGGTGTCGTAAAGTACAGCTACTAAACAACTATCATCGAAGCAACTTCATCAACCCATCGAGTACTAATTCTAGGAAGCTAGCCTTGGTCAGTACCTTAAGGCAGCCTCTGACGAGTATTCCACGATTTCTGGTGAGCAGATAAACGTCACAGTGGTCTTAAAATTGAACTACCAGCGTCGGTTCTTCAAAAATAAGCTACACCATAGACACAAATTGGACAGATTAAAATGGTTTTAGAAGGGCAACCAGGGTTGGTATCAAATGTCGTATTAGTGAAACCCAGCCGACCATCTGAATCCCAGCTTCCATCAGGTGGCTCATCAGAAAACCAGTGTGTAAATAGGTTTTCTTGCACGCGAAAAGTGGTGATTTTTTCTCCAAAAGGTGGCAATCACTAAAGCAGACGTGAACCACAAAACTGACCAACGACTTATTCCAGAGATTATTAATCATTTTGGCCAAACTAACAAGCTAGGCATACAGACGCATATTTGTTTGTTTGTGTATACCGGAGCTTATAAGTGAGACCAAATGTGTGAATGAACGGCTTCAGAAAAACAGTCCACAGTAAATGGCAAAATATAACAAACGCACAGCCTCTTGTTAAGATACGATGACTTGTTTAGCTGTGCTCAGGCCTACGTCTGTCGTAACTCTGGTAGTACATCGATTTTTCGTGGGTTGGCAGCCGTATTAAAATATGAAGCAAGTATGCTTGCCACGATGTCAAGATTTTCACTGTTGAGGTTTCCAAACTTGTTTTGATCCCCATTTTATTGGCTGACTTAAGTAGGGGATTTTATGTGGAGCAGAATTGGAATTCATCATAAGTGTAGTTCTTTCCGCCCCCAATTACTTGTTCGCTAGTCCGTGTCCCCATTTCCGGGCGCTTGATGACGAATCTGTTTGTCGCAGCATCGGCTCCGATGCACTTTACTACTTCCTTGGTATTTGGTATTCTATTAATTTATGGGAGACCGGCATGTTTCTGCCGTATAGCTACATTATGCTTCATTTTTTCGTGCAACGCAGACTTCGACGTGATTAGTGCATGAGAGATTCTCGCGGCTCAAAATTAGGCTCACCTAATAAAGTTTTTCGTTTGCTGATTCGGTATGAATTTACATATCAATTCCTGGAACTTCATATTCGTATGCATAGTTTTACGGCAGTTGTTCCATTTATGGTTGTGAATAGGAGGTTCTATGGGAACATATGGTTGCCCGCTATCCCCTTCAGTAGAATTCAAATCAATTGCGAGTGCCACAGAACATAGCTCCCGTAGAACTTCCGTCCGGCCCGATGGTATCTGTCCTTCATCCAATTAGCGACACCTTCCATGAGAAACCTCCTTTTGTAGCCGTCCTAAAACTCTGCTTATATTCGTCTCGTAATCTGGTTTCTGAAACCGGGAAGAATCACTCCAAATTCAGTGGAATCCCATGGTTGCATTTAAATTAGCAGCCGTTGGTTTACGGGTGTTTTTCCAGATCACACCGGCCCGTGATGCGATGAGGAGTTCAGACGTTTGAATAAAGTACCACACCTCCAGATCTGTTTGGTAGATGACGTTGCAAGAAGAACTGATTTATCAGCTGAGTATGTCCGGTACTGGCCACATCTCTATTGTTTCTAATTGCTGTCAGTTGCGTGTGTGCGTTAACAGCTCCAATCAATCCACTTTTTGCAACATGCTTTTACCGTCACCTGATATCCTAAAAGCACCGGTAAAGATATGCGTCTCAAGCATGTAACACATTCCCAAGACATCTCAGCTCACTCTTCACCTTCCGGTCTGTCCTTCGTATCACTTTAACACAGCAACCCATAAGTTTCCGTAGTCCTGTAAGGTTGTGGAATTCCCCATCTAGCTTACAAAGAAACTCACTCCTGAATCTCTAGGGAATATGCCGACACCCTTGCTGTGTTCTACGGCACCCTATCATCTTTCTCATCCCTTTGTTCTCTCACTTCATTCGGCTAAGGAACAAGCTGAAACATGTCAATTTTCTAGAAGCAGAAACCGGTATAACCCGTATAGGTACAACGCTGTACGCTCAGACTTGTATCCCTGTAAGACTTTGCAGAATTCAACTCGTAAACCAATGCTTCCACTGGGAACACCCAATTTTTATACTCCTTCTAACCTGGCCTTCTTCCATTTCGATCGTGTTTATCCATGCTGAATAACTATTTTGCCCGAAATGACCGGGTTAGCTGATGTTAAATTTTTCGCCGACTGCATATCTTTGACGTTTTTAATGCCTTCGACAAAAGTTGACTGGCAAATTTATCAAACCTATCTGGCTCTCCACCAAGGCGACCAAAAAATGGCGCCTTAATAGTTAGAGTATGGGGCGCTCCATCCCCTAGCTATAACGCGAAAACTGAGGTCTGACGATATTCCACACTTAGACTATCTCTTTTCACGGTATTTTACGTAGGGTCTGATGTGTTTTGTGATCACTTGTAACCGCCGGCACACACAACAGTGCCGCATCAACCGAAAGATTTTTGTGCTGGTACCGCATGTCTTCTGGTAGTGAGCTGTTTCCTATGCTTCGTTGTACAACAGCCGCCTGTCTCCCTCAAGTGTTGTGGACGACAGCGGGTACGACCTCATCTAGTAGAGGCGGTAGCCGATGCAACGGAGCAGGAGAATATTGAACCTCTCGCTGTTATAAAGTGGACCAGTGGCTACCGACCAGCTGCAAGCGGGGCAAAAGAGTTTTTAGAGAGTTTAGTGATGGGTGGGAAAACGAGTGGCCCTACGGAGCCTCGTCCCATTTACCAACGGGATAGATTGTACTGGCAATGATTCCGGTGAATTGAAGCGCTGAGCCCTGTGGAATCCCACTTATATTAGATGGTCAATGAGACAGTGTGGCACTTACTCTAATACTAATGGCTCGGCTTTTGCCCCGCTAACCATTAGGTTTATTTGGTTCATTGGATGACTGCAGGATATTTTAGGCTGGCCTTGGCGAGTCCCGCCGGTTGTATCAGGTTTACGCTCGGATCATGTAAGAACCACGTTTTTATCATGTTTATGGATCCACAGCACCCAGTCTTCAGACAATTTACGGTATGTCAGTGGATGCCCCTGATTTGGTTGACCAGACCGACAGTGCCGAGCATAATAGCTTTGGCAAATGGACAGAAACAAATCAATAAAACTCACTTGGTTAGTCTTCTGGGGCCTTAGGAGGGGTAATTCATTGGCTTGTGCTGGGTCGGATCTTCTAGTTAGCCTTTTTAGTGTTACCAACTTGATGCTTGTCCCCAATGAGTTGACAGCGGTGCTTCCACTGTTCTCAAAGCATGCGCCTCGCAAGTCACAGTATAGTGGGCTCTGGCTAGAGCGGTCGACAGTAATATCCTCTTTTGGCCTGGCTGACTTGTGATTTGAAGACGGAAGCGAGTTCTGTGGAAAGCTCTGTTTGGGTACAGTACATCTTCTGCTTAGGGTAATTGTCTGTTCGCGTAAGGTTTTTGGTTCTGAGGAGTCAGAATCAGAGTAGGAGCCCGCAACCTACTGGAGAGTTTCGTAAAGCAACAGACCTGAATGCATAAGGCTGGTGGTCATCCCTGGTGGAGTGCGTGTTTTCGATGCCAGTAGATGTAGGTGGATACTGGAGAGTGAGTGAGAATTACATCATATCACGCAGCGGCACCGACCAAAGTCGTTCAACAGAGCGCTTGGACTCAGTATGTCGTTGCACCCAACAGATACCGTGCAGGCCAACTACCACTCCTCCTGGATTTGGTCATCACCAACGAAAGACACTTCGTCGATCAGATGATAATTAAGGCTCCACTGGGACATGGTGACCGCTGTGGGCTGGCCTTTGATTTCATCTGCTACTGGGCCGGAAATCCCGGACCTTCGAAACTTCTGCCGTACAGACTTCTCAGGAATGCGCACTTTTCTTGATCAAGTTAAACTGGGACCTGCTTCAGTGGTGGATTTATATGGGACCATTGTACAGAAAGTTCACGAGGCTGATGCGATGTTCATCCCTAGAAAACCAGCACGCAGCCGGATGAGCCGCAAGCTACCGAAAAGAATTCGGCGTCTTCTGGAAGAGATCTCAACTGCTTTCCAAAAAGTTGACTACAGGAGACATAGAAGAGGAACTGGCATTTCGTAAAATGCAGAACCGCTGTAAATCAGAAATCCGCCAATTGAACATACTAAACCAAATCACCATTTTAGATCTCGCCCGAAAAAGCAGAAATGTGCTGTTTGAATACATGAGACATCGTCGCAGAAACAAGCCATCCGCGTTCTCCTTGAGGGACAGGAAGGGGGAACCTACGAGTGACCCAATAGTGGTATTTGAGGTCTACAGAGAGCACTATGCAGGCCTATATTCAGCCCCAGCGTACTCGTCACATCCAATCTTGTCAAGGCGTAACTACGAACGGCCTCTAACCGATTTGGTCTTCACGGTGGGGGACGTTCGTCAACTCTTGCACAAGATCAACCCGTTCTGCGCGTTGGGCCCGATGAAGTCCATCCAAGGATTCTGAAGGAAATGTTGTTCACCTTGGCAAATCATCTCTGCCTGGTGTTTCGTCAGTCGCTTGACGAAGGCCACCTTCCCTCTGCTTGGAAGGAAGCGATTGTCACATCAGTCTACAAAAATGGTGACCGACTATCTCCTGGCAGCTACAGGCATACAAGCCTCACCAGCGTGCCGTGCAAGGTGATGGAACGCATTCTGAAGCGAGCCACCCTAGACCACCTCACCTTCAACAACTTGATATCTCCAGTTCAACACGGATTTCTTCCAAACCGTCCTTGCGTGACGAACATGCTCGTATTTATGGACAGCCTAACCCAAGCCAAGGTCCAGAGACTTATATCAGATGCCATATTTTTCGACTTCTCAAAAGCATTTGATCGAGTCCCACACGTCCCGCTGCTCCATAAACTCGAGTCTTACGGGGTTCAAGGGAAAATCTTACTCTGGATCAGGGCGTTCCTATCAGACAGAACATTCCGAGTGAAAGTAGGCTCGACCTACTATTCTCCAGCGCTGGTCTCCATTGGAGTCCCTCAATGCTCCGCTTTGGGACCACTGCTGTTTCTGATCCACGTCAACGACCTTCCAGACGTTCTTTCAAGTCCATGTCTACGTTTTACGGGCGACTTGAAATTCTGGAGTTCCAATGCCAGTGCCCTCCAAATGGATGTAGACGCTGTGAAGCAGTGGTCGTTGGACTGGCCCCTTCCTCTGAATGACGAAAAGTGCGCCCATATGACATTCGTAAGAGACTCAGCGAACGCCTATTTCGTGCATGACAGAAGACATCATGAAGATAGATGCCAAAAAGGATTTGGGTATTTGGCTCTTTTCAAACATGTCCTTCTCACTGCATCACGAGAAATCGGCTCAAAACTCATTCGCCGTTCTACGGATGATTCAGTGCTCCTTCACCCGTATTACTCGCATGGACTTCCAACTACTCTGGGGGGTCTACGTCAGACCGCTTCTTGAACATGCCAGCCAAGTTGTCTACTCAGGATGCACAAACGACGTAATCTTCATTGAGAGTTTCCAGCGAGCTGCTACGAAAATGGTTGCCGGCCTTAAATCCGTGGACGACGAAACCAGTTCCGCGGTGCTTGACCTCTTTCCTCTCAAGTATCGTCGCCTCGGATGGGACCTAACTCTCACTTATGCCCTGTTTGAACAAGGTTTGAGCAACAGAGTTTTCACCGTTGACGCAGCAAACACATGGCAGGGACATGGTACGAAGATTTTCAGGCTCAGAGCGCACATTTTCACTGGGCAAGATTTTTTCTCATTTCGGGTAGTAGCTGCATGGGATAACCTTCCTCCGACGGTTGTCCACGCTCCTTCTAGAACCCATTTCAAAGCACTATTAGACACTTTCTTATGCGAGTCCTCGTGCTGGCAAACATACTGCCCCACGCTGAGAACCTGAAGAGCAGTGCTACACCATTTTTTCGCTTATGCGTTTCAGTTGTACGACAGCCGCCGAACGGCAAGAACAAAACCGACCCGGGAAACTTGGGCAAAAGCCTCGATCCTCTATATGAATCCGTGAATCCGGGAAAAAGTGGTTAAGGGCAACTTCTAGGCCTTTGACGATGGGGCTAAGTGCAGACTACGTAGAACACCGTATGTGCACTTTGCCATCCGTCAAAGATATTCATCGCTCCGCAGCTGTTCACTGCATTGGAATGCTTCGCTTGGAGGAAAAATAAACGAAATTTTTCTCCTCGACTGTCATAACAACGCACCTTAAAGTTCAATCGGTAAACCCGGTTTACTACCATCTGACGTACCCCTTAGCTCTGTCTCTTTGTCTGGCGCCTGTATGTATGGGCACAAGGTTGCAGCAACTGTCTTGGTATATTCGCTCACTAGGTGAGGGAAGCAAGCAGAAAGATCAACGCGGAATTGGTTCTCAGAAGTCACAAAACTTCGTAACAATTTGCATAAACGGAAAAAGCGGAATGCCATGAGTCGGTGTCACTGTCGTCCAGTATTTATATGAAAATTAGACGGCATTCGTGCAACACCCAGTGCTGAGCACATTCAAATTTTCACCAAACTTGAACGACCTTGCCGACTTGTGATTGGAGCAACAATGGCAACAAACATCCACTCCAATTTCAAATGTGAGCACGTACAAACTTGAGGGGTGAATCCCTTACACAGCTATCATGCATTAATTTGTGGAATTCACACAGAACGCCCACTTTCTCACAAAGGCGAACCATTTGAAACTAGTGTCTACAGTCATTGCTTGCTCGTACGCTTTCGCTGGTCTTCATCAGTTCGCGTATGTTCCCACGCACTCGTTTTGTCTTTCCTAGACGCAAAGAGTAGCACCGAGAACACTTTTTTCTCTGTTCCATATGGTCAGGAGGCCTGCTCGACCCACTGGATCTACATGGCACTCCGTAGAATTTGCTCCAAAACCTGTTGCCCATTTGTGCCCTTCTTTGAAATAAACTCTCAGACCACGAATACGGAGTTTTAGTACGTGGATTTGGCAACCTCATATGCAGTACATAGCCAGCATATGAATGATGCCTCCACCAGCCCGTGTAGCTTCCGGATAATTTGGAGACCATCCTTGGATCGTGCGCATCATTGAGGCAAAACAATATATGTGCTTGTCCGTTTAGAACATGCCAATTGTTCTCCTGCTACCAAACTCTCAACGGACTTATCTAGAACAACTCACCGTAAAACAGATGCAGCATCATCGAACTTAACGCAGATCCAGAGATAAAACCCCGAAAAAATTTTCATGTGGATATGATCCCCGGCAGACATCAAGCTGTTCAAGATATCTAACGCGCTCTCTAAGACCCGACCAACACCACTGCCAACCCCAACCACAAAAGATGCCCGTGCAGAATTACAGGCGCACAACATTACTTGAAGTACAGGTCAGCTGCCGTTTTATTTCCCTCTAATAAAATGCATGTCATTGTTAATGTGAAAGTTGGTCCAAAAGCATTTTAGCCAGTTCTGCGATACGCGCATTTGAGCTAATATGATTCCGTACATTATTTTCTATGTCTGATGTTGGTTTGTTGCACACTTTTCCTGAACTTTTATCCTCTTGCCGTTAATAGCCTTTGAGGCAGCCCGATATCACGTGTTAATTTGGGTGTTCCGTTGCCGCTTAGAAAAAACCGCCATCCGCTGCATAGTGTGGCGCCGATACCCGGCCGGAAAATGTTTCTTGTGCAAAACGTTTGCGGGTGAAATAAAAATTTTCACACCAAAATGTTGCATTTTGTTATATGTATGCTCAAACCAAAAAACAACCTAATCAGCTTTCATTTTGTTGCCATTTGATTTAATTAATCACCCTTCTTAATTACTGGCCTGCATTCGATTTTGAGCTTGCCGTGCCGTGGCTTCAGCGCGCCTTGGAATCACAATGCTTTTTTCTGAAAAGCCTTTCCGAGTGGAATAAAAATTTTGCGCCAACATGTTCCATTTTGTTGCATATGTGCTCAGACCAAAAATTTTTGCGACTTGTTTCAATTAATCTCTTTTTTTAAATTTTGGGCGCATAGTCGACTTTGAACTTGCCATGCTATGGCTCCAGAATTGGCTTCACATATGTTTGTTGAGAAATTGGGAGCTGTATCCTTCTCATCCTTCATGGCGTCTAAGTAGGTGTTAAATTAGTATATGAAGGATAACTATATGGTATTTGTGCATCCATCCAGTAATCGAAGCACCAACGCTGTTTTGCGTTACGAATGGGCGCACCACAAATGCAACACTCGGCCTGCAAGACAAACGGAATGTCGAGGAATCCGAATAAGCTAGTAAGCTGAGCGTGCTTTCTATTTTAAAAAAACAGTACGCGAAGCACCGGCTGTCCAGTGTGGTGTTTTCAAGGAGGCAGGGAAGCACCTCGCAGTCACCTCTTATTATCTTGAACAAAACCGTAAGGTTTCTAAGTTTTTTACGACCGGTTTCCGGTTAATCGACGGCTAACCGAGCAGGAGTTGGGCAGCTGCAGAGCCCTGCTGAAGTATGGAACGCAATCGTGTGAAGTGTGGCTGCTGTGGCCCATGAATTCGCCATGATCCTCACCACTCAGGATATACACAACCACCGCCGGAGGTGTCGATCGGCTCTGTCGAGTTGGTGCCACATGGTTGCGTTTTATTGTGGCAATTGATATGCCTTTGGTCCTGGCTAAACTTTGTGAGACCGGACGCGTTCTCGTGCGGCAGTCAGGGGAAGGTCACTATAGCCACATACGCTTCTCCAGATGGCAGCAGATAGCATTGTTTGGACGTTTTCCAGATGCAGTAAATGTAGACGAAACGCACGCGATAAACCATTTTGGGTAGGATTTTTCAAGCACCTAATGTTCGGCCTGTAAACACAAGCTGTGTACCTTCCTGATCACGGGTGGCATGGTACCGGGCGTCCGGTTGTGTGCCTTCGTAGAGGGTGAACAGTTTACCCCTATGCGTAAAGTGTTCGTCATGAACAAGTCGGCGGCGCAAACGCGGGCTGCAAGAGACGTGCTCAGCTGCAACATAATGCTGTGCTACTTTCATATAAGAAAAGCCATCAGAAAGCACGTATTTATCGTATAACACCCATGTATTTTTGGTCACAGTCACACTGCGAACTTCCAGGATATATTCCACCGCCTGGCCCGCTTGGACAATGTCGTACAGTGGGTATTTTGTGCATTACAATACCAGCATACAGATTCCGGCAGGATCTGCAAATACTGCGGTGTAAGGACCCACGATTCGTCTCTTGTCTTACGGTCCACTGGCTGTGTTTCACCTGTGGCATCTTGTACCTTTCTTTTGCTTCCATTATAGAGTTACGTATTCCATCAATTCCATCAATTTTTTTGTTTGAATACGCAAACCCACAAAAATGCGCATTTTAAAAGTTACATACTATACAGGCGTGGTCACGTGCTCCGACTTTATCTTCTCATTTTCGCTCGCGTTTACAGCGGTCATTCGCGAACTTCATGTGCTAATTCTCGTATAAAAACATTTCAGACTATCTTCGGAGTTCAGTGTATGTGAGATCTGTCCGAAAGAAGACCCCTGGACATCCACGATCGGATTATTATATGTTCACTGACCTGGGCCAACGACGAACTATTTTAAGGAGAACAATTCTTGGTGAGTCTGTTTCATTCGACACTTTTTATTATTATATACCCATTTCACAGCAATTATATTTATTTCTTTGCCGCACACTCCTAGTAAAGTAGCTTTTTGGGTACCCAGACCAGTACACACACAAAAATGAGCTGTATGCGCACAATCTGGGATGGTTCACTTCGGCAACGTGACCAACAACCGTCTGAAGAACGCCTATGGTCACCTTAAAGACCGGGTGCACCACTCCGACACAATGGAGCACGCGATATTAAGGTGTCCCGGAACGGCAAGTGGCTCATGTAGGAATCTGACATGCATACGTCGTACCACTGACCGATGAGAAGTCCTGGAGGGTGACGGCAATGTTCTGAACGTGGTATGTCGAATGACCACGTATGCATGTTCCCTAGTTTTGAGGCAACTGGGGCACGGCTGCCAAGGCTGCATCATCATAGCGTTGGAACAAACAATGTGAGGTCAACTTACCTTAACTATTTTATAAGCCGTGATGCAAACAACCTGATGCTCCCGGACGGTTGACACCTGTACCGGAGAATGCACATGCCCATTCTACTAGGCGATGTGGCTCTCCTGCATTCGTTTGTTTCCAGTATTTGGAGATCGGTCGGGTCCAATCTGTAAAAACTATTCTTCATAGATTTTTTCTTAGGTTGCTTCCCTATCCACCAACGGTGGCTGTCGGATTACAACCTACCGGAAAAAGGTAAACTCCCTGCACTTGTTCCCAACCCACAGCCGGCAGCTCTGGACGGCCTGCGTAAACAAATGAACCGTGTGGTGCGTAAGCCTCAGAAGGGCCACAGCCATCATTAGGCAATGGATTGTTCAGGGGTAAATCCTGCTGCGTCCAGGCTCAACGCCTACAGCTGACGGCCTGCCATCAGTGGTCGAAGATACTGCATCCCAAACCAGAGGGCGGCTTATGGACACAGACTTGGGCTTTTGTGTGCCCTGTGACCGGCCGACTACTACCAGTGACCGCTCGTGTGCAACGCATCCGTGTCATATCACATCGACTGCTGTGCTGGTGTACCTTGCCCGCTGTGCGGTGACGCTCCCCAGGCCTGTCCTCAGGGTGAGTACAAAGATGAATAACTTACTTTTGGTTCTTACTCCTCGGCCCGTCCAGGAAAAGCAAAGGTATGCTCGCTATCCGGTCCACCAAGAGGGCGCCTTATGATGTTGACATAAACCGAAGCACTGAATCCCAGCAATGTGTCCCGGAAGTCTGTGTGTGCCCGTATTTTTGGGTCCAAGGGGCCACTACTCGACAGCCGTGAGTAAATGTCTGACTACTGCGACTAACGCTGTGAAACGCCAGCTAGAGGAAAGAGACGAAGATGATTTCATGTGACTCATCACCTCGAAGCGATTCGTCTGTTAATGAGACCCCACGCACTTCATGTAGGTCCCGTATTTCTTAAAGGAAGCAGTAAGTAAGCATGCGAAATAGCCGCTGAAGATGGCGTTGTGTAAACAAGCCCCCATGACATTGTGTTCGGCGAAGTGCTCCCATTATAGGGCAAGTACTGCGCTCAGTTTGTCAACCGCCTGTATCGTAGTGATACCTCGATACCCTATGTTATATCGTCCTCTCATTTCAGGGTGTCAGTAGCTCAATGAACAGCCCGGACGATGAAGGCCATACGCTTCCCGACAGGACATATGTACTCATCAAAACGGCCAAGTAAATTCGACTTTGAATGTTCTCTAATTTAGACCTATTCCCCGATAGAAATTGACGGGCGCGTGTCATCATGGTCCTTTGGCCTCATGTGGGTCGTTTGCGTCAGCTGGGTTCGTTCACCTGTCCGCTATGATCGACGTCATGGTCATCCTGGCGTATTTCCCAAATTATAATGGAACACTCTGCTGTTTAACAACAAACTTGCACGATTTTTCCGGCAACAATGAATGCTGCTTCCTTGATTTTAACCCGCAATTGCAATTATCGAGTAACTATTATCTTCAGGACTGGCACCTCCACATATTTTGCATCATAAAGGCCATGTAGATTCTAGAATATTCAGCGAATTATCTCAGCTGCAAAGCTGTGCGAAGTTTTGTCCATTGTTTTGTCCATTTTTCGGAATGCGCGATGTCTTATTTCATTAGGCCGCGTACTCACAGCCAGTGGTATTAGTTGACCTTGAAGATTCGCCCAAGTAAACAAATTACCAACGGAGATAATTTGCGTAGTGATTCGTTTTACATATACATTCTACACTATGAAGTGACAACCCTGAAAATGTCGTAGCTTTCGAGAAGTCAATCCCATTGTGCGAATATTGAGCGGCTCTGAGTGCAGTTACCCTGGGACTGCTACCACTGTGTAATTAAAGTGTTGTTTCGCTCCAGATTACGACTGGTTCTATTTTACCTCCAAATTATGGTCCCGAATTCCAGATCATCCGCTATGAATTCTGGAGTTTTATTTCCAAGGAGGCAGTCATGCCTTTTGCACGACAAGGTTATCTTGACAACCTGATAATAAACGTGAAGAAAGTGGATTAGGGCGAAAATAGTTCGTGCAGGCAAGTGGTGCTCCGAGAATGGAGGGGAACGGTGTAAACGGACGGAAATATCTCGTCGATTGAGGCAAACGATTTCAGGTTCGTTCAAACAAATGCATGCGGTACAAATCTAACAAACCCATTTGACCTGATAACACTGATGTTGCCGCTGTCATGGCAACAACCTTGGCGCTGTTTCATACAGTTGACTCTGGGCATTTTGTCAATCTGCCTTCCCACTGGGAAGCTCATTCGTAAATATGTTATTGAATTAGGTCGTCTTTGTGCTTTTAACGGAATGCCGCACTATGATTCGCTTTATGATCCCCATTTGGTGGAATTTTACAACCGGAAGTCACGTTTTTCTCACGTCGGTTGCAAGAAAACAAAAAGAAACAAGCACTACGATTATTCACCTGAGTCACAAGTACGCAGGTGCACTCATGGTGACAATGTGAGGACCATTCCTATCCGTCCTTTCACTCTGTATAAAGTGCTTCTAAGTACCGCAGATGTGCCTAACGCAGGATCATCAGCGAATGTAAGACGCTTAAATCAATTACATTTCGGTTCCTTCAGGTTTTTATAACATTAAAAGGAGAGTGGGGATCATCAGTTCGCCAAAAATTGAAAAAGCTTAATAAAACAACCAGAGATAAAAGGCTTCACTTGCGTCCTGGATCTACTCATACATTTTATGTCATATCTCCTGATTTGGGTGAAATACGCTCAATCTTATTAGAGGTGAGTTCCGGTGAAACTGTGCTTCTCATGCGAGAAATAAAAACCTTCATTTCAATATAACCCACGGTAGGAAAGTACAGAGAGAACATCTGCATAACATAGCCAGTTTCGTACTCATGACCGTGCTTGTCTCGTTGGTGAGGGATGGCAAGGTTCACAATTTCAGATTACTCGGGTTGTTCTGTGTCCCATCCTCTTTTCCTCAGCATTTAATCAGTGGCAGCTGTTCCAAATGAAACCCGAGCGGCTTTTGAATCTTTCTATGGCCTCCTGGAGCCCTCGTGCCTCAAGTCTTTCAGTCCACCGTTATTCGTCTAAAATGTTAACAAAAGTATAGCTTCTTTGGTTTTGACTCCTCATCACTTTGTAGTAGGCAATAAGCTTCGTACTCTGACTGCTTGTTTGTCCTTTTCATGGGTTTCGCGTTCTCAGTATGGACATCTTCCTAATAGTACTTCTTGTAAATTGATAATCAATCAGATGTTTAAACCTTTGAACGGCATCAATCTGGACTACCTGCACCAACAATATTTCCTAGTTTTAAGAGTCTGTAGATCGCTGCATTTCTAGCTTGTACTCGAGATGTATGACATATGTGGCGTGTATCAGTGCAAATAATCGGAGACGTTTTGCCACTCGTGAGACGAAAATTTAGCGCTCATCTCGGCACACACTTCCTGGGATAAGTTATCCAAGGCTTGAGATTTCTAATCATTTTGTTTCTCGGGCCCACCCGCTCTGACGACCGGCGCTGCCAGAGGTTGTACTTATTCCAGATTCTCTTGTTTCCATTTGGTTCTTGGATAACCGTTCACTTGGATAACGGTGACAATTAGAGTTCCAATTTTTTTGTTTTGTATTATTGTCTTCAACACCGAGGATACCTTGCGCCTTACGTCTGATGCAAACATTGCGTATCCAAGGATTATGAGATAATAATGTACCTCTCACCATTTTGTGTCTCACATCATTGGCGTGCGCTTGCCTCTGTTGTTGTAATTCTTAGCGTCGTTTGTTAAATCGATCCTCAGTATCCTGTCCTTTTGAAGCAAAATGGCAGTTTTTTTCTTGTCGTATCATTCAACCTGTGTAAACAGACTGGCCTGTCGATTATGCTTACCTTGTAAATTTTCCACTAACTTCCACAGCTTGAGTTCCTCGGCGAAAGGCAAGCATAGTGTGCAGGGATTGTGAAGCGGCATGAAGTCAGTTGTGACTTAGACTTGTTCAAGGGCAGATTCTTGCTGGACACAGGCCGTGACAAGTGCCGCTTTTGCATCGGTGTCCCAAATTCTTGTTCTCTGATTTATCTGGCTAACTAATGCGTCTAAGCATTCATGAAATGATCTTTTCATCAATGTTTTTTCTAGACAAGGGATATTGCTCTGTCAAGGATAGTGCCCTGTCCACAAATTTCAGCTAAGTGTCCTGCGAGATTACACCAACACAACTACATCAACACCTCCTTTCGTTTCCTTCTAACCACTTCTATCATCATCATCATTGTCACCAGCTGTAAAAGCCGTATAATTTCCGTACAGTGGTTCTAGCTACCAAGTTTTGTGCACCGATGATTTAGGGATGTGGGGTGGCGGTAGCTGATGTAATTGGTGCGTAAACACAGCTTTGCCAAGGGAGTTTTCATTGTGGAGATAAGAAAGAGAGCTGTATATTTAGGGCAATAGTTTGGATGAACGAGCGTCGTTGAGGGCGCAACTGGGCCATGTCTAACAATGTCTCTTACCATCAGTTCACCTATACTGGGCGAGTTATTTCTTCCTAGAACCATTCGACGTACTTCAGTATTGCTGGTTAGGTGCTCCCAGCAGAATCTGGCAATACTTCGAAGACATCGATGGTCAAACACTGAAGGCCTTTGACATCCTCGGCACACAGCAGCCAGGTTTTTGAACCGTATAATAGTATGGAGCGCACCGCAGCATCGTAAACTCGACCCTTGACGGATACACCGATATCATGCCTAAGCCACAAGCGACGCAGGTTCACAAAACTGCTATGGCGTTCCCAATCTGGATAGAAATATCATCTTTCGCAAGACCACCGGGACTAATACAGCTGCCTAGGTAAACAAATTTGTCTACTACCTCAAGCCGCTCATCCGCAAGCATAAGCCTATGGTTCAAGCCTATCCAGTCTTGCAGTAGCACTTTGCACTTTGCAGGTGTGGAGCGCATTCCAAACAGTAAGGCAGAATTATCTAGATTATTTGACATTATGGATCTGACCACGGGGTCATATCCAAGAAGAACAATGTCGCCTGCGTACACGATATATGTGAGTGGGCACCCCGGGAGCACGTCGACCCCACAGGCATTAGAGGCTGATGATGAGTCTTCCATGATCGTATCAGTGACGAAGTTGAGGAGGAAAGGTGAATGAGGACAGCCCTATCTGACACCACTTGATGTGGTGAAATCAGAAGAGGGCTTCCCGTAGGCCTTCACACGGCCGCGGGAGTTGGCGTACAGGGCCTTAAGGAGGGTCAAGAATTTACGGAGGACACCTTTGCTCCACAGAAACTATCTTGGTGTGATCGCTTTGCATTCATTACGTGTCCGTCATCGGCATAATGATTTACGGGAATTTTAATGGACAAACATTCACAGTGATATTTAGGGCTTTGGTAGTTGCGGTTACATAAAAGTCATTTTAATGTTAATAATTTCATATTCTCTCGGGTGCAATCTGCACGCAGTTTACGGTTTTGAGATGGTCTGTGCTTTAGTCTGGGTGTTCAGCGCCCCCAACATGGCATTTAAAGCTGCCTTTAAGAATGCTAAAGCCGTGCTATTTGAAGTTTTTGCGTCCTGCATCCCATTCTGGAGGTTGGCTTATCGGTGTTATTTTGTTTTGAAGGTTTCCTTCCTACAGCATTTACTTCCGGTTTTGAGAATTTAGTAGATACCAGTAACAACGAAACAATATGGCACCGGACATAAACTCAAAAGTAAAGAGCTTTGTACGGTTATTTAAGACTGTGCTAGGTGTATATATCGCAATCAGTACTTGCGAAAACCAAAATGTTTTGTGTTTTTGTGTTTGTTGTTGTGGTGACGCGACTTTGCCTGGTGCATCACTATAGCAGGTGAAACCTTTTGACAGCCGTGTTATCTGAACTGTGATAGACGGGTGAAACTTGTAAGTCCACTCATTTTGGAAACAACGCATCTTGGTATTTTGCACTTGCCCACCTCTTGGTTGAATCTCACTGTATAGGTAGAAGGTAGGTACTGCTAACAAAAGAACACATCCTGCACATTTTTACTGTGGTTTTGGTTGTGCATTGTGCACTCTATCGCAGGATTTGCATTTGGTACAGTTTATGGCAGCCGTGATTTTGTCAGTGAAACTATGCGGGATTGGTTCCAATCCCACGTGTCTGCTTTTTATTTTTTATGTCACTTAGACTCGTGTCATTAAGCAGGAACGCAGTCATTTACGTGTATTTGCTTCTTGGTAATACATCAACCATTTTCTAGCCACACCCTCAAGCTGTCCAAAAATTACAGGTATTCTACGCTTTCCTTCTTTTATTTGTAATTTTGACTGTCTGAGAGAAATTTGTATAGTATTCTAGAAGATTTAGGCCATTTTACGTAAATATCCTACGAAATCTGCTGTCCCAGGAAAAGAAGTCTGAATGACACCTGTGAATAAAACGTTACTTCATATGTTCTGAATCCTTTAGGCCGTGATAAACTGCCTCAACCGGGGGTCTGATAAGTATCAAAACATTCATTTTTTACCCAGTTTAGGGCAGTCGCTGTTACACAGAGGCCGTTATTTCCTATTCCTAGTAAACTTCACTTCTGCCCCCCCCCTAAAATTTCACAAACAGTCGGACATTCTCAACTCTTTTTTGGCCTATTTGACTCGCAAGTGTGTAGCAGTCCGTTCGTCGAGGAGTTTCTACCGGCTGAAAGGTAGATGGTCAATATCCGTTATGTTTTCCTTGATGTCATCCTAAGTGTACGCTGTGCTGTTTGTGTCACACCACGAATCTTGTTGACTCTACAGGCAGGTGTACTGCTCGTGGTATTGCTTGTGGTGTGGTATATTCCAATGTTATTTATCAGTGGTTTTTCTCGCTTCAGAATATTTATCGCCATGCTACGGGTTCTAAGGTTGAAGTGGGGTAAATGAGTACAATTCTGGTTCCTCTTCATTAAATGCGCTAGTTTACGGATAGAAAAAATTGTTTATTGCCTTGTACGGAATTAACTGGCTCCAGATATTTTGGTAAGCATCACACTGATAAATGATGTGCGCAAAACAAAAGTCCTCTTCAGTTTTACACAGTTAAAATGCCATCGTTGCGTCTTTTCCGTGTTTCAAGACACCTGAAATGACACGTTGATTCTAAAAAAAATTAACATACCCCTGCAACCGCTTGCCTTAGCTCTAGATTCTCTTACTTGAACATCCCGCCTGATAATCGCTTGTGTAATTTTTTATCTTAAACTGTAGTATCTCCTTCGTTATTGGTTGTGCTTGGAGTTATTCAATCATTATTGCCATCCGCTAATAGCCAAATGATTAGTGTTAAAAACTGAAAGGCAGTAGTAGTTAAAACGGCCAAGTGGAAGTAAGGCGCAAAATTAGGCGGTAAATCGGGATATATGCAAACGATAAAAAACTAGCCTTCCAGAGAAAGTAAAAGAGTGTGTACTCATACACATGAGCTTTGAAGAAAAGTAAAGTCTCTTCGTCTTAAAACAAACGTTCTATAGCGTGCTGATGCACATTTTGAAAAATATGAGACCATCAGACAAATATCTATAATGAATGCATGCATTTATGTATGTCGTTGGGTAAAAGTTCATCAAGTATGGCAATGATGTTTTGCAAAAGATATGATTTAGTCACCATGCCTGGTCTAGGTTGGAGTTGATCATACCTATGATTAGCCGCACCTGACCAAACGGTGGATTAAATCAGTTACTCTATTGTTAGCATAAGTTTTCGCATGGAGAAAGGATTTTTGTCTTCCAAAGCCTATACAATTCAGTGCTTTGTATCCGGTTTATAGACAGGCATTTCAACGCATTATATTTTAATCCGTTCAGGAGATATCCCAAGGGGGTCTTTGGCGTAAACATCCACGATAAATGGAATTACAAAGGGGTCTTCTTATAGTGTTTTTTGTTTAATGACCTCTTTGTCTGTTTGCTTAGAAGAGAAAATAAGATAACAAAAATTTTGAATGAGGTAAACCGACGCACTATTCTATTCTCAGACATTCTGCTGGAAGTACATGAACCTAATGAAATAATAAATCAACTCTACTGGTCAAAGGCTTAAGTAAATTATCGTGCATATTTCTGATTACTTGTTTTTGTTTTCCAGGCCCTTATTTCAGGTTATATAAAAGCACAGCTTTTCCGTCTTTGTCGGTTTATGTTATAAACTGGCTGGGTGTCATGGACACTTTCTGGCCAAACCAGTTACGAGATGCAGACGCACCTAATTTTATCCAAGTGTTGAGTGTTCAAATTTGTGCCCAAACAATAATTTTCCTGTGAAGTTCTCGTACCTTGTAATGTGCGTATCAAAAACTATCATGATACAACAGATTTTGAGGATGAGGTTTATTGTCCCAATATTGACAAGCTGAAGTTGCCACATTACCGTATATTATGAAACATTTTTTGATGAAATTTCATCATCCTACGAGACGGTCAATGACAAAACCTCTTTCGCACTCTCCCAAAGTAAAGGCGATTGGGACATCTGGTTTATTTCACCTGTTAACAGAAAGAGCTTCGGTTGTCAGGGACATAAAGTGGACTTGCCGACACCAATGTCAGCAGCTGCCGGTGAATGATACTCAAATTCATGTTTGCTTTTGCTCATTCGGAATTGTCCTGGAACAGAACGGTATTGCCATATTATAGGATATATATCTCACCTTCGTCTCTTCGCTGACGAAAACTCTGCTTTCGGTTTCATCCTAAGGATGATGTTACTGTATAAGCAGATGAAACTTAGTCCTGTATAAAGTTGAACTAACTTTCAAAATTGTTTTTTGATCCATACGCTTAACAGAAATTTTCGAGATTATCAGCTAACTGGAAATTTATATAGAAAAACGTATGTTTTGTGAAGCTCCCACAAAGTGAAAAACTTGGAGTAGTTCAGCAGTCGCTAACAGATTTTGAAACCAAACTTACAGCATGATAAATAAACACAGTCATGGATTAAAGTGAATTGGTGCCGACTTCAACGCCAGTGTTGGCGAACAATTCTCACGCTTGTGGTTATTACACTATTTTAGGAGAAACAAAGGCTTCTGATTAAAAGTTTACCGCTCAGATTTTTGGTCAGGTTGGGTGGCTCTCCTTTAGGGTACGAAGTACGACTGCCAAAACTTTTTTCTATTTTGAAGGTTCAACTAGCATTCTGTGGTAAATATTTTGTGTAGATTTTGTGTTCGGTTGTTTGTATGTGAAGTCGTCCACTGGCTTTACCTATGCAGCTTTCTTTACAGCTTTTTCATCTTACCTCGTAGGCGCGGCCCGGTTGATTAGAGAAAAGACTAAAAGCGTCTAAAAATCGAGTTTTATTTTTTCAAAAAGGAACCAGATAAGATCCCTGGACAACTGCCGTAATTTGGAGCTTCCAGAGAGTAATATTCCATACGGATTTCTAAGAAAACGCATCTACTCTTCTATCTATCGTTCAAAGTACAGTCGCTTAAGCTGATTCCATACATATGCTTGCATTGTGTGAAGATGTTTAAGAAGACAAAGGTTCGGCTGTGATGCATGTGCACGTCAGGAAAGAAAATCTAATCATACTAACAGGAAGATCTTAAAGATGATAAGTTGAATTTAACCAGCTCTGTATCTTGCAAGGGAAGACCATAGGAAATTAATCATTACATACAGAACGTTGCTGTGCAATAGCCCAACAATTCATGAGTATCTTGAATGTGTTAACAAAATCAAGGGCCAACAACTGTCTGTTGTATGGACAGGAACCGTCAGTAGCAAATAAAAAAAGAAACAAGTAAAGGCATTTTCCAGCTTTTATGGGCCTTACGTACTCAGAATAAAACCTGAACTTTCTGAATAGTGCGTAGGATTTTGGCCGTCCTATTAAGTACTTTAGTAGGTGATTGCTCCCTTTCTGCGTGACTGCGATTATTGTTTTCTAATCAAGGACTCAAGAGGTGATGCAAACAACAGAAAGTAGAATTTTACTCAGGAAACATTGTTTTCCTACCCAAATACTACATATACCACAGTGACCAACTTTTGTAATTTTGGGTTTCATGAGGTTTACTTGGCACCAAAATTTGTAAAGTTTTAAATCATGTACTATTCTTACTACGCAAATATGAAATGTCATCTTATCAAAAGCTCAGAACTACTAGCATAGATTTAGTTGGCAAATAATACATGCTTAAGTTATGCTTGCTTCACTAACCATTATGAAGAATTAAAGCAAAATCTATATTGGCTTGAGGGAAGGAAGTGGTAATTTTTGCAAAAAAATAGAGACAAACTCAGTTGCATTAGATTTAACAATGATGACAGCTCAATGGCAGAGAAACTGGAAAGGAGTTCAAGCACGGTAAAGAGTCCGATGCGATGAACATGAGGTCTAATGGTGTTAAAATATGAATTAGGTACTCGGAGTACCGGAACATACGACAGAAAATTCAGTTTGATCTAATCGATTGCAATAAGTTCTTATGGATTGAATACTGTCTCCTACCTCCTTGACTAGCAAAAGAACGTGACACGGTGAAGAGGCACACTTAAGTATAACTGCAACAAAATACCAATGTGACGGCTACTGGCTGGTTATCGATCATTACTGTTTACTTACTAGTTTGTATGCATCAGTTCTTGCATGTGACCCGCTGGAAGTGATAATATACTTCATGATTCAAAATGGCCACGATTATCTTCCATCGTAATACCGTCAAAAAAGGTTCTTCATTGCAAAGATCTTGTTTGGTTCATTTTTTAAACACTAGAAATCGTGCCTTGTCTGTGTGGTAGCCGAGTAGTCTGCCTTTTTAAGCTTACTTAAAGTTGCTGAGGCGTACGTCCTCTGAAATGTTCACAGATTGATACCTGAAAACTAGATAGCAGCTGGTGCCTTTCCAAATTAACTGGCAGCATCCCCCTAGCACTCTTTGTGCTTTTTGATTACTTGTCATTCTCAGAATCATGTTGATTGTAACGCTTTACCCCTTCAATTCTCACGCTTCTTCCCCTACTTTACTGCTTGATGAACTTGTCCCACGGAACGGTTCACCCAAGAGATCGTTTTTGTGACCGGATCAAAGATTTTGACAAAACTTGATGCAAAAGAATTATCTACCGGACCGATAGAATAACTTATAACCTAGACGTAACTTAAGTTAACTATCCACTTAACCAATATTTTAGAGAGGGTTTGACCAACTTGTGCCAGAGGAGCTTACCACAGTCCCAGATTCCAAGCATTGGGTCATTACTGCAAGGTCAGTTTTGCAACAAAATCCATAACTTATCGGTAAGTAAGTAGTTCTTACTTTAGTCGCACAAACATACATACCCAAGACAGACGGATTTAGGGTCTGACATAGAGAAACACATTCAAGCAAGCCTCATTCAGCCAGCGCTAAATATAATAAATACTTCACTCTGCTAACATTCAATGGAAGGCTGAACTCATTCAAATTACGCAATTTGCCCCCTTGTTCACCGCTTTCGATCTGATGAGGCTATGGTCTCCTTACCTCTTGGTGTAACCCAAGTCCTTAAAGAGGTTGCGTGATATAAAACAGTGGCTTAATGCTGGTGATATTCAGTATTTCGTCAGATTTGTGAAACCTAAATATTTAGCTGCAAATACTCAAATACTCAGCTGTATTATTTAGACACATAGGGAGTGAACGCCATGTAAAAGATTGTTCGTCACTTTCGTGCAAATACAAATTAAAAAGCTGATTACCCGAAGAAAGAAAAGACCTTAGACTCACTAAACGTCTGTCCAAATTTCAGCCATAAAAGCAGCACACTCCGAACCCTTTTATAAGACGGTACACACATTTATGTCAAAAATACAAAACAAAGTGTGCGAATTCAGTAAAAGCGATGAATAACTTACTTTTAAGTTTGAACAGTTGAAAATCCGTAGGGCATTCCTTCAGTAAGATTCAAGTTCATGGGTACATAGAAACAACTAGCAGCAACCAATGGTTGCGTCTCATCACAAGCGCAAAAAATAATGTTGCCTTATTTTTGTGGACTTTAGCGAACTGGAAATGATTCTAGAAGACATTATCGTAACTAAAACAGATGTAGCGTCTAGGGAACAACGAAGAAACTCAGAAGCCTATAGGAATAAATGCAAAAAAGCTTATAAAAGGCACACATTCTGGCATCTTCTGAGTTCTGTAATATGACTGTTAGGCAGCATTTCCGCTGTAGCAAAACGAGTCAACATCATCGGGGTGAAATGTTCACTTCATTTAAGGGTGTAGGGGACAGCACTAGTATACGTCAACTGCAGAATTCGCAGAAAACATCGAATTCAGGGTACATTGATGTCCTAGTTTCTTACAAAAAGAGACTACTTTCAATATGATAGATACTAATTTAGATCGAAAGGCAAGATGTAAAATGTGTGGTGATGAAGCAGATAGGGGGCTTCCGAAATGTTTTCAGCAACATCATAAGTAGTGTTTTACATGAATGCTTATTCTTACGCTCTGTCAAGATTATCGTAAACAACAATTCTGATGTTATCATTCACAACATATCCCTTGGAAAGTGTCGAATGAATCTTACATAAAGATTGTAAATTTAAAAACTTATTTTTCATGTAAGTGCCATGTGCAACTGCCACACGTCATATGCTGCATGCCCTATTTAATTGCCAAAGAAACGGCCTTAATTGTGTAAAACGGAATCAGTTCTGGAACCGTCATATGAAAATATATAGCCTTTACCATTCAGTTATACTAACTTTGCGACAAAAATCTGATGGCCGCTGACTAAGTAACTATATATTTCCATCCTGTGCCACTCAGTTCTTATAGGCCGTCAGGATTCTAATGTAACATGGCCGTGTCGGGGTACTCAAGATCTGAAGGTCAGAACATTAGTATCAACTTTTGCTGCAGCCGGAAGGCATCCCAAGAACGACTTCATCTTCACCATAGGTGGGGAATAAACAATAGTTTATTCTCGTGTATTGCGCTGAAAACACATTCAGAGTTGGTGTTACAAAGCTCCCTTAATGACTGAAATAAACTCTAAAAGGACCTACAGCATCACCATTTTAGAGAATAAAAAAAGTTGACTGAGAGGCATTTAAGCTGTAGAGTCGAAGATCACAGAGGTTTCTTCTATGAGAAAGAATTGTTGCGTTGGGAGACAATCAGACCTTTCCAGAGTCATGTAAGACCGCAACACTGGTGACTCCCAGTAGGGAGGAAGCAGCTGCACAGTGATCCTCTGCCTGACAACTTAGCATGATAAAATCCAAGTGTATAATTTGCTAATATATCCACGGAACTTATGCAGACACTCTTAGATGACGGAGAAACTGTCTCTGTTGTGTGATAGGGACCAGACACACCTAAAAACAGGCGTGGCAGTGAAGTCGTTAAATTGTTTCCTGAAATGCCATGAGCTTCATGATCACGATCAATGATTTACCTAGTTTGGTAACACCGGACCTATTAGCACTTATTATACGGATCATTTGCACTCTTATTCTGGACTTTTGCTTGATTGAGTCAATTCAACAGGAATTTTTCCTTGTGTCAAAGAACCTCTTAATTACGGTTTTCTTGCGGGGAACCTTAAAGACGTATCGCACGAATAGTGCCCTTGAGTGCGAAGGCTCCTGGTCTCCCTTATCTTTGATTTACAGACTGAATAACTCGCCTCAAGCAAACACTCCCATATACTCCTCAGGCGGAGTATTTAATCACGTTTGTTTGGTCGCAGTTCATTCATGAACGATCCGATCTACAACATTATCAAGCACCAAAGCAAGACGCCAAAATTCAAATTTAACATACGAGTATCCTATTCCGTCATGAGTTCTGCAGTAGAAAGTGATATGTACATAAATGCACACAAATGTACATGCATTTTTCCAGGGGACCATTATCCAGTATGGATTTTTGAGTTTGAGCGCAGTTCTGCGTTGTATTATCAGAGAGATGAGAGTCCTCTTAAACGGAGAGATGTTTTGGAGATGAGCTTCACTACGGCCTGTGTAGTCGTCACTGTACAACGGAAAGCTCAATATCAAAGTTCACGCACATTTCAAAAGAATGGTCACATACTGTATGTAAAAATTCATCTAAGTCATGCAGTGTTTTGACAAAATAAAAATTATTCTGACGTACTCTGCTAGTGTTGGCAGATTTCCAACTATCTTACGCAGATAATTTTGAATGCATCCAGGATGAAGTGGACTGACTAAAAACCCACAGCCATTCGAATATCGAGGCAACCTTGCAGATCCGTGTCCACCACACTCGTGGGATCAGTCCCTCCCATTTCTCAACATGAATACCCTGGTCAGTCCACACCAGAGGACTTATAGGCTCCAGTTCGGCCTCTTTTGGGGCGCAGGAACAATGCGTAGCCTTGGTCGTATCGTAATTTGAACAATCCACCAACACACGCTGGACGTGGTGGAAAGAACCCTTCCAGTTTGAGCATTATGACTAGTTTTTCCAAACACTCGAACGCCGACCTACTGACTACCCTGGGTTTGTCAACCGATTTGCCTGCTAGGTCCAGAAGGGCTACAGTGACTTCGAAATCACTGAACAATTTTGGTTACCGTGTGCCATTGCGAAACTTGTGAAGTTGGTAATTACAAACTCTCGCTGCTCGGACATGAAAACCCGGTCTCGTATAGCGTACACTGGTGGAGCAGCAGTAGCTAGCATGTCAGCTATCTGGGGCTTTGACCCCGGAACAGCCAAAATATGTTCCGATGGCCGTTGATTTTTTCGCTGAGCTGGACAGCCTGAGCCATTAATGTTCTATTCAGTTGCAAGAACGTGCACTGTAGTTATGCTTTATCAAAGATGACAGCAGATTTCAATATTTCCCCATTCTGGTGTAAGCAATTACAACTCCTTCATAAGAAGACAAATAGCCTTCAAATAGGGGCAATTATTTTCACAAAAAATGGATGAACAGTTCAGCGCTTAATGCAAAACGGCCAAAAAACCTGCCTATATCATTCGTTTGCTGATGCGGACCCAAACAAACACACAGATCCAAAGCAACTTAATACGTCGAGTGGAGAAATCTCTACTTGATAATAGTTGTCTGATAACTGTTTGAATGAACGGGATGTAACTGCTTGCGGTCGAAATCTATTAATAAAGAGCTTGAAAATTTTTACGTTCATCACTCATTTTGGGAATTTAACCAGAATTTCTAGATGACTGATCTTTTCCTAGAAATATGTCTTGCCGCCTTTTGCTTGGTAAGGGGCTTCATCATCATCATTCATCATTTTGTAGCCTTCCTTCCGTCTTACTGACAGTTATCACCTATTTGCTAATCTGGTGCCTCTGCGCCAAATCGTTTGGACAGATCACTCTGTTTGATGCATGGGAGAGCTTTCATCCTTCGTCGCATTCCTGCTTTTAGTAACATCAAGTTTCCACTTCTTCTGTTTGGTTCAGTACGACGGTATGACAAAAGAAGACAGCTGGCTGTTGGAGAGTGCCCAAGTTTTACATCCACTTACACGAAGACGTTATATGTTCTTGTGCAACCACTGGTTTTCCTTGTACAAAGAAGATGGCCGAGTAGAACGAGAGCTGCTTGGAGTGCGGAGCGTCGAAACTAGTAAGTGAATGACTTTATCAGTAAGAATGATTAAAATTGCTTTTAGAATACACAATTCTCGTGGTCACTGGGGATCAAGAAGGCTGTGGTACAGACAGCAACGTTTTCGTCACCATTCATGGTCGGACTGGGATTACTCCGCGTATTGAATTAGCCCCCGAACTGTTGAGAGGAAATGGCACGAAGCAGCTGCCGTTTACCAGAGGAACCAGCAGTACATTCACTGTGCGTGCTCCCAGTGTCGGTGCGTTGACTAAGATTCGAATCAGTCAGAATGCATCAGGACGTTTTCCTCACTGGTTCATTGAACGCGTGGTTGTGACGAATTTGGCCCATCCAAAGTGGACTTACTACTTCAACTGTTCCTTTTGGTTGTCTGCTACTTACGCGGACGGAAAGCTCAGTCGCCTGGTCAGGGGATTCCGCGAACCAACAGGACTTGGAGGAGGTAAGTTTAGAATTAGGCTGAAACTAAGAAACAATTTAAATTTGAAAAATTGGTGAGAGCTACTGATGTTGGATATTTGAAGCATGCTGTTGAAATTAGGACTTGAAATATTCGCGGAACTATCAACAAAATATCTTCTACTTACTAAGTCCTACGTTCCACAAAACGTATTGATGACTTCGATAGAAACAACCTTGAGACGTGATGGACACTATTCACCTTCAGCGTATCATCAGCGTAAGTACAACACAAAATCCTCCACCCTTTCAAAACCTCAGAATCGTGCACGTGGCGAACTAAATGTAAGAAACAAGAAAACCAGATTTCCCCCTTTGTAGACATTATCACTGAAGGGACCGTCTCAAGGTGCTCTTTTCATAGTGATGCTATATAGCTGTCTGAGTAAAAGTTAAATAAGCCTCAGTCAACTACATTTGGGCAAGCTTTGTCATCAAATGAGATACACCTGCAACACAGAGTGGTGATCAACTGCCATATTCCATGAGAAAAGGATGCCCTAATAAAGTGGCAAGAAAGAAAAGAGCAAGGCTGGGAGAAACAGGCCCTGCGTCCATGTGAGGAACGCTGGAGTGCAATATGCCTTCACTTGGAAGCAGCAGTGAAGCAGCAGTACGTACACTGAATATCCGATGAAAGTAAGACGCCATCAGCGGAATTTACCCAACAACCACTAAACTCACCAGAGCTACCAACATTTCAACAAATTGCCGATTTACACAACATCCTGTGGTAGGATTACCCAACATAACTCCATTGCACAACGGTGAAACGAACCTCAACTAGGCACTCCGGCTAGGAAGTGTCAGCGCGCCCGCCATTAGACTGCGTAAAGCGCTCTTCCGATGGGATTTCAGGATTTCATGGCCTGCCTTGCGAGACTTCTGACCTACAATGGTTTGACGGTAGGGCATGCGTAGTAAGCCTCCAAACTACCCTAATCTGATGAGATTTACTCCATGCTCCAGCAATTCTGGTGCATTACTATGTATCAGCTCACTCGCCATTTTGTGGCGAATCCAAGGTGTGCCGCTCAATAAAGCACGCAAGGATGGGCTGTCTGGAGTGATGCAGACATATTGAACTTACATCAAGCAGTAGAAAATGGAATCAGTTGTTTGGTAACTAAAGCGCGTGAACCAATCACAATACCGGACAGTTATCAAGCAAGGAGTGCCCGTGATCACTGCGTTGGCGCAACGCTTAACGTGTGTGCATGCGTCTTATATTCGACCGCGCCTAGTAACCCGGTTAACAGATGCCGTCGCCCAGATAGGGTCGATCGCTACATTTGCCATTCTGCGTGCGGTTACGCTGACCTGACACAGCAGGCTATCCCCAAAGCAGATACCAGCCTCCTAGTTCCTTGCGTCCAGGTACAACACTCGTGTTCTCCTATAACAACAAACTATTCACGTGACTTGTGAGACAAACTCAGGCGAACTCAGTTATTTGATCTTCTATCGGTATTGGTACTTACCTGAATGTAGCTTCTGAAGCATGCAAAGTGCTTCCAGATAAGCTTATTCATGGTTAAGCTCTCTGGTTAGTTGACTTAGCTAAATGGCTTACAGACAGACTTAAAAAACTGGCGATGTTCGGATATCGAAGCCCAAAGAAATGATTGGCATACATTTGGTAAAATATGGCTTCATTATGGTAATCCTTGGATTGGTTCATACACATGCCAGAGGTGTCGACAGATAGTCTCGGTTACCCACGAATTTGGTTTTGACAGGAGACTCAACTGAATCCAGCTGAATCTCCCGTTTATGGTGGTCCGCCTCAACTGAATGTGTTGCAACGTGCTGCTCGTGTTCTACTTGTACGAAATTCTAGATATCGCAGTAAATTTTCATAAAGAAAGCTACTCACAAGATTGATGAATACTTCGACAGACTACGACCACTTTCGCCGTTCTCGGAGTTCATCAGGTAGGCTCTGTCCCCGAGTTTCTCTCAACCTGATATTCTAACTGGAACCTAAATTGGACTGATTTAGATAATCTCCTATCGAAACCAGATTCGTGTGCAGATGAGAATATTCGTTGAAATCTGTCATATTTCGTTTCACGTAGAACATAAGTTTGAAGGAGACTCGGGGACTGCACCTATTTGATGAGTCCCAAGACTTTCGAAATCAGTCTTGGGCTGTCAAAGTTTTTTCAGCAACAGTATGAGTAGTTGTTTTGCGTTTGGTTAGCGGACATTTCCTAATAAGTTAAACTTGGCACGCGCGTTCACATTTAAATGAACTACACATGACACCTCCCAGATGCAAGCGTTATTCCACATGATGAGTAGCAGTCGATTAAGATATAACTAAGGCAACTAGGCTACGATGACGGCTGACTCTTTGACCCCCTTAATGTCAACACGGTTCGGTTGAATACCTGAAGTACTGCATGTATCTAGTGGGGATAGATTAGACGCAGGTTACTTTGTGCTGTCTTTCCTGAGTGTCGGAGGACGAACTAGGTCCTTAGAGCGGCTAGTGGAACTAATCCACTCCTTTCGAGATGTCTGTACGATTTTTTGTCACAGTTCTCGCTTTTCAATCATCGTAAACCATCTGTTTAGTTTACAATACTAAGATTTGCTTGACTATCGTCACAGTGTGTCTAGCGGTGAGGCCAACGATGGACTATGAAATTTGGACGAAGGTATATGTATGTATATATATATAAGAACCCAGTAATTAGGACAGGTCATTTAGGATACAGAAAAATGATAGTTCGCTGTTCGACACTGACTTGCCTAGCAATCGATGCGAAAAACTTGAAAGCCAAAGGTCAGTATCAACCGTCACATAATGGGGGGCTGCCCTGGTTTGCAGTCGTTGCCAACCAGTTGAACTTGAGTGTCTTCACAAATTGTTTTGCCCAGTCAATTCGATATCACCCTGGTCACTGCAGAGAGCCGAGTTCGTGTAAATATTCAGCGGCACGTCGACTCTTCGTACATCAGCTTAAAGGCTTCTACAGGAACAACAATACGATTAGGATCAATCAAAATACGTAGCAAATGAACTGCTACCTGGCTTTATATTTCTTCGAGTTGACTAACTGGTTAATGGAGTAATACACCATTCATAAGGTTGTTGAAACGCCTTCGACAGCCCACGACCTGTTTCGTCCTTCTTGGGGCTCATCAGGTAGGTGCAGTCCCCGAGTTTCCGTCAATCTTATGTTCTACTTGAACACAAATTGCGCGAAATTAGCGAAATACACTCACTTGCAGCACATTCAGTTGCTTAAAAACATCATAAACGAGAGATTCAGCTTGGTTCCAGGTGATTCTCCTCTCAAAACAAGATTAGTATACAAATGAGTGTATTTCACTAAAATGGTTAGTGTTCTCTGATCCCATCAGACAATGGCTTTTTTGTCGAAACTACCTGAAGGAAATGTAGTACGTGTCAGAATGTACGCTCTCTCCAGTAACGGATGATCTGTCTGCTGTGTGTATGTTAAAGCCTTGAACAACATCCTAATGTCAAAAATCTCCATCCAATGAAGTTTTTGTCACGATAACCTTTCCAGCGATTTTCATCAGCTTATCAATGGCAGACAACTTATGGCTTGCTCAGCAAAGCTTTATCCACCTCTGTTCTCACAAAGCTTTTTGGTCGCCAGGGTAACCGATGTTCGTTCTTGTACTTCATGCCTCTATTTTTAACACTACAATAAAACAACAAAATGTGGAGCGGCCGGGTCAGTCACTGTAGGGCGGTTGGCAGCATACTCTGAGCTCTGAAAAGGGTGATGGGCACGGAGCAGTTTTGGAATGTTTGCGTACTTTCTTATACGAACAATTCATTGTGTATGTAGTCTGGGGCCGTTTCTTAGCTGGCGGCTCACAGTAACCACAGCGGACCCAAAGTAAGCATACAGTTACGGAGAGCACTTCGACATCGCATGACCGGTTTCACCATTCATGAAGTTTTCGTTAACCCTATGTTTTGATCATCATCATCGTCGTCGTCATCATTGTCCTCATCACCAACAGCACAATATCACTATTTGACATTGCATTGCTGCACTGCCGTACAATCATAATTTATTTGAAAGCCGTATTGGGAAGAAAGTAATAAAAGTGGATGGGAAAGGGAATTAGTTCTAGCCTGCCACAGTCGTTCTAAAGCTACTACTCCTCCAGACACTCTGAACTGAAATTCGCAGCAACAACTCCATTGGTATCGACTAGCACACATCTTGTAGCATCACCAGCATACTCAAGGGAATCACGTGGACCCGATCATGGAAGGGGAGTAGCACCGACAATACCCAGATTTCTCGTGATCTCTCTCAAAGTTCAAAGGTTGACCAACAGTTTGCTTGCACTCATTTGGATTTGGCACCGACAACAACAATCTTAGACAACAGATGACTCGGAATGCCCAATATATGGCCTATGCACCTAAGCATTCGTTGCCAGACGCCATCTTCGATTGAAGTCCCCTTTTCACAACCGAATACTCGCTTTCCAGTTGTCTCGCTGCTGATTCGCCGCCATAGGCATACAAGAAAAATGGTTCTGGGGTAACGAATGCACGCAAATATCAAATACACTCATTTGCAAATTACATTGGTACCGATGAGAGCCTCAAGTGAAACCCAGCTGAAGAACATCACAGGTGAAAGATTTTACAGCAAATTCATGTGATTTCATCATTAAAGTATACTTCAGTAACTCGTACCAAGTGAAACATGAGGCAACACTTGTACGGCACATTTATTTGACGATTCAGCAGGGCTACAGTTGAGTCTTTCGTCAACATCAAGTTAGTTTGAAAATGAGTGAATTTTGCGAAGACCTACTCATCTGCTGGATATGGTACTCTGTTGCGATTAACTCAGGCTATAAGCGATAGAATAAAAGCAATATTAGTCCGTCATTTAGATCTGGCGACCACAGAGCTTGGCAATGGAGATGAAGCTCATCAGAATAGCTCACTAGGACTTTTTTATGTCCCAGTACCTAAGGCGTATTTCCTTTTCACTCAAATCGGAAACGCAGGTGATGTTGGATGTAGACACGCATTAGAGAAAAGGAGATGAGAACACAAATTCAGAATGCGCTAATCTGCACCAACTACTATCCTGTTTGGACCGTTTCTGATCGGTCCAAACAATGAACCAATTAACGAACACATTTCTGACGGTAATGAAGAATAAAAAAATTCTTTCTGAAACCATCGTGCAGTCACAGCTACACCGTTATTCTTAAAAAAATATATAATGAATGTGTTCGTTTCTTTTCACGCTGATCGTTTCTCTCATTGTCCTGGAGAAGCCTGAAAGCGGTCACGAAAGGAAACTGTGGCTTTTTACAAGTAAAAGTGCATAGGAGCTACTTTTGAGTATTCAATAGAGTAATGTCTTGGAGGGACTACCTGGTACTAGGTGTCTGGAACATAGTTTACTTGCTACACCCTAAAAAACGGAGTGTCGTGGAACATGCCTAGCCTATCCAACATTGCTTACACCAATGGTACCAATGGAGCTATTGCGTAGTGGTGAAGGGGACGCCAGAATATTAAGTTCATAGGTTTCGATTTTCTCCACATTCAGAAAACTGAAGAGTCTCTTCTGCGATAACACCGACTTTTGTGTCACCCATTGGGAGCATCTGTCACTGTTTGTTCGGATATGCAGGTTTACAGGGCTCAAGTCTCTTACAATGGGCCACACGATATCGATAATGCACAGACTATGATCAAGTGATCACAAGCAACCATAGGTACTCCCATAAAGTGCGAGATCTGCAAGATTTATCTGCTGAGGAGTTGAGATAAGACAGTTTGCTGATATCATTTGGTCAGTTGTGATCTTTAGGTAGAGAATTGAAATAATTTACTTATGCACTGACTTGGCCCTTCTTAGAAATTCCTCATCCTCATGCTGCTTTGCAACTTATTCCATGAGACTGAGTTTAGAATACATGATGAATGTGGCTATCTGTATGGGGTGGCTGTAAGGAGTAATTGGTTTATGTGGAATCGTGGTACGATGACTGCTGACGAAGCCGTTAAAAAGCTATCGATCTCAGGGACGGGGTGGACGTCCCAAATGCTGTAAACAGAAGCCTGCTGGTTAGACAGAAATTCCTAACTACAGGAGACCGCTGGTTTTTACGTTTTACCTTAGCGCCTTGTTTATAAGCCGAAGCCTTCAAGCGAAATGATAGGTGTTTTGTTCTTCAAACCATTGGTGCAGTTGGACGCTCTCTTTATGGATAAATTTTGAATGCTAATATTAGACTATCTCTTTTGAAGACAGTGACACTTTTGAGGCGGATAATTGCTGTGATGTCTGACCAATGCAAACATAGGCATCGATACGTCTTCAGTACATCGATAGTCGCTCTCTCAGATATGTACCTCCCGTAGGAAAACGGACATGCAACACCGGAAGCTGCAATAGAGTGGCAATGTGTTGCGCCCTCCGAGCCATCGTCTGCCGAAAGCAGTGTTGTTTTCCGTGCCTAATTCAGACTGACGCAATCAGAGGGGAGTTCTGTTTCTGAACTGCCAGACGAATTTGGAAGTGGTAGTGAAAAGTCTCGGCAACCTTACGGTAACCTAGCGTTTGGACTCTATTCTCTTAAAGTTAATTCCCCAATTAGACTTTCAAACAACTTGCAGTTATATAGTAACGATGCTTTAAACGCTGCTGCTGTGCTACCGATTAAGGTGGCATACAATACTTCTTTATCTTCGTAGTACTCAGCCGACGTTTTCTCATTTTATCGAAATAATAGATGTACATGATGGTACACTATGAAGCCTGACGGTGCGCTCAGTGCGTCAGCTATAAACCATGTACTTAGGTGGTTTCAGCTGATATGGTTAGTTTTACAGCGACGAGGGCTTGAAACAATCCAATTTAAATGCCGTTGGTGAATATAAAAATGGCTGACGAATGCTGTTTAGAGTTGTGATGCAGTGATTACAGTGAATACTAGGTGAATATTAAGCACATTATTGTCTGTACGGAAGGCGCGAGAGCGTGATAGTTTGGCGGTTTAAGGGTGTGAGAGGTCAGAAAGGTTATAATTATGGAAAAGAAACTTGAATTTTTCAATTTCGATACAAACTGCTACTCAGCAAGGTAGGTTTTACCAGTAATGCTACTAAACGTAACGGATAATGCCCCGATAAGTTTCGTGCTTGTGTAGGTGTTTCTACCGGCAACGAATAAATTTGTGGGCCAACACAGCCACTGAGGGAAGGATTACGCAACGGTTTATGTCAGTAGTGGTTAGCGCCATAATAACCATTTTCTCTTTTGGATGAAAGAGATAATGAGGGGTCAGATAAAGTTTTGGGACAATCATTGATCAACACCGCATATTGTTCATTAGAATGTATTTGTACTCATGTTCTTGTTCAGAAAGTCATTATTTGAACTCAGAAATCAATTTTCCCCGTTTATTTTCCAATGACTTATCACATCTTCATGCAAAGAGGCAAATGACTTGATCGCATCTATCTCCCTTCTTTTTCAGAGGCCGAGTATCGCCTAACATTCTACACTTCTGATAGACCAGGTGCGGGTACAACCGCTGACGTTTTCGTTCAGCTCCATGGAGAAGTTGGCACCAGTCGCGAGATGTGGCTGAATGACCCATCTTGGATTAAGGAACATACCAAAAAACCAGTGGCCCCTATTCATTTTCCCCGGGGATCCCGCGTTCAAGTCCACCTCGCTCCTTGTCAGCAATATGGTTATCTCAAACGATTAACTGTGGGGCATAACAACCGCGGAGAATCACCTAGTTGGTGTTTGGAAAAAGTGTGTAGTTACTAACATTCTATTGACTATGCGGAATCCTTTGTGTTGATTTGTCCGTTGTGAATAACTACTTTGGTGTTTCACCACGCTCAGCCTCAGTCTACTTCTCTTGGTCAATGTTCCTTAATGTGGCGCAAGGACGGAAGTTTCGACATTTCTCCTGGTGCCTTCAGTACGACGTCACCATACCTATTCATTTAGTCAAGATACCACAGCTTAAACATAGCACTAGTATTGAAGAACCAAGCACGACTTAAGTCGGACACAGTTTGGTATCTACTTAACACTGGATTGCATCGCTCCCGAAGCTCGCGCCATCTGCTGGGAAACTTATGAAACTGGGTTGGCTGATACTTTCTAATAATGAAGACCGTTTACGAACCCTGACCAAGAAAACGAAGTGTATTTTTAGCCCAGCAAGCAAGCTGGCTTTCGTAAAACTTGTTTTTTGGATTTTTCTGATTTTCTTAGAAAACTATGACCATTTAAAATTGGCGGTTTTGCTGAAGTTCGGTTGAATTTAGGATTATTTTGCTGCGTCACTCACAGAACAGTTTCGACAAACTATAAATTCCGTTTTGTTGTGTCAAAATGACCCAAAGTCTACCCTCCCACTATCAACATTTGCAACGTAATTTTTAAAACTGAATACTTACCTGTATTTACTAATCTCTGTTTGCTTTTGCACCCAAGGTGATTGTGGACGAACGGCGACTCCAACGCGTGTTCGAGTTCCCTTGCCGTGATTGGATAGGTCCTCCGTGGTCGAAACAGCTTTACTGCTCCTCGGTACGGTCGAAGGACGGATATCAAGACAACTGGCACAGTAAGTTCATACTGCTTGGGAAAATTCCTAGGCGTCACAAGTCTGTAAGTAGTTGAGAGCCTAACAGTACACCTTGTTGGGTTACCCACTGTCTACATAAAAAATAAACTCCACAGATTTGATCGTCTACCCCTTTGTTTAATTGTGCACTAGGAGATGTACGCATATAACTGTCGTAACTTCCGGAATTCCTGTCTAGTCACAGAAAATCCAACCCGAACTCTCTCTTAAGAAAACATCAATTGGGGAAAAGATGAAAATGGGGTCATTTAGTTAGTTTTAGCCTAACCCTACGTATGAATATAACTGAAGCGCAATTTCCACATGTCCAGGATCAACATTTGTATTCAGCTTGCTTCAGGATTTTTTCGAAATTATCTTTTGATGTTTTTTTTAAAAAGTATATACTAGCTCATTTGGAACCAAAATAATAAGTGTGGAGCACAGCAGAGCGTTAACTTGCTTCGAAATTAGCCTGCATTACAGCCATACAGCCATGCGGTGTTTGAAAGGCGAACGCCAAATAGAGTAGCAGTGTTTTGAGAAAGCCGTAAAATTATGGTATCAGTAGCTCATCCTGTTCAATCATGAACCAGGAGAGCATAGAGAGGCAAAAACCAGGCTGGTTTGATGCAGCGACTACAACTTTTGACATATATATCTGAAAAGTTTGTGAATTTTTCAACCGCCTGTTAGCGAATCAATGGGAATGAGAATTTGAGCTCTTTCTCACTGCCTAGGGGTTGACTGACTTTCGTTTCTAAAGTACATTTGTGTGGAACTCCGCCGTGTCCCGTTTCCTTAACCGCGCGAAAGGTGAATGCGAGAATACAGTACCACTATTTTCGGGTAATTTGAGGTTCGTTTTAGCTGCGGCTGATGAATTAACTACGCTGCACTATTAACTGTGGTTCTAAGGGTGTCAATTGTTTTGGTTGTGAAAGAACGTGTGTTGGATTCTACGCCAGGACTTTCACAAAATCTTGCATGTTCACCCCAGTGCACTTATTTATTTTCGGCATGTGGATAGACGTGCGCTGAGAAGCGTTCACACGTGGTACTCATTTAACCTTCAACTTCCCTTGTGAAGTACCCATGTTGAGGTCCGCTTGCTGTTTGCTTATTAAAACGACTACAATGCCTGCGCTTGTAAGTGTTTTCGGACGCCCCAATAATGCATTTAGCTCGTGTGTTTTGACCCTAAACATAATTCATTGTCTCGCTCGGAATCAATCGGGCTTTCTTCGCTATAATTTTCGAAGCTGAAATAGCTTTAGTAACAAACATGCCCACGCGTTATCAAACCTCGTGGACGCTACGGTAAACAGGTGTGGCCCCGAAAAATAGGCGTTTTTTGGGGCCTAAATTGGGCGTGGACGTACGCGGAACAGTAGATTTGGGCAAACCAACGCCGACCATCGCTTGTGGAGTCAAGTATACTACCTGGTACCTCTCTTCGGTACACAGGATCGAATCGGGTCGTCTGAGTTTACAGAACATATGCTCGATGTCACGGGAGATATCGCCACTAATGCCGCAATGAATTGATGCACTTAATTCTTGATGCTGTGAGAATAATTCGGCCTAATAAGTGTAACTGTTTGAGCCCGGTAGATAAATAATCTCAAGAAATCGAACCTGAGCATTTTGTTAATCATCGCATCATCATCCTCATCATCATTATCAGCTGTGAGAACCGCATACTTGCCGTACAGTGGTTGTAGCCGCCACAGTTTCGTCCAAACAGTCTCATTGTAGACGATCAATCTGAATTGCGCCATGGAAGTGTGAAATGGCTTGATTCGATATGCTACTTGAAATTACTCTGTATGTCTCTGAAACCTAGAGAATATAAAAGCTTTCGGGGCATTCGCTCACAGAAGTCGAGTATGCGGAGGACATTGCCTTCCTTGGTTCAGATCCTTCAAAGGTGTAAATCATTTTGTATAACCTAACTAATTCTGCAGCACGGTTTTGTACGCACTTCACACTTGTAAAATGTAAAGTGCAGCTACAAGACAGGGTGGCATCAAACACAACCTTCATGCTCACAGTCGAGCCAATCGACGTTTTGATTAAATTTGTTTACCTGGGCAGTTGTATAAGTTCCGATGGACAGGTTGGAGACGACAGTGCTTCCCAAATCGAGAAGGTCATAGTATCTATAGAGGTAGCGTCAAGGGCAGAAAGCTCACTGCGACCGTGCGATCCTTACTAGTTTATGGATCAGAAGCATGGCCTCTACACGAAGGGTCTCCAAAGCATTGGCCGGGTCTGGCGGGAACATTGCATTAGCAGTCTCGAGGTAAACCAGATGGTTTTAGGAAGAAGGAGACCTTCCACGACGGACGAGTTACGCACGCTTATTAGGTTACGCTGGTTAGGACATGTGCTCCGCATGTCAGAGGATCGTCTGCCTTGAAGAGCTCTTTTGGCTGAGTGGAACCGACCAAGGGGTGGACAGCCTACGACATGACAATGAAGTCTGAACACGGTAACCAGAAAACTCAGTCGGGTTGAAAACCGCCACCCTTCTGGACGAGAACCTGAGGACTCAACTCACAAATGACTAATGACAGCGGCAGAAGTCTTTCAATCACCTAGTCAACGGTACCCCCGCATCACATCTGTGGACTTCAATGCGTAGCGGAACTGAACTGAAACGAACTGAAATGAAAAATGAAGTGAAATGAAATGCATTGAACTGAAATGAACTAAAAAGTGGACTGTCTAGTAAGTTTAATAAGTCCTACCGGGTACCTTTGTCAATACCTTGAAAACTGGGGGCTTTTACATGCACTCCATGACTTACAATTGCTTTGGAAACATTTTCACTTGTTTTGCGATGGTGTCGTGCCCAATAATTTGAGATTTATTCTGTTATTCAGAAGTTCCTCTGGAATTCCGCATACTGACGGGCGACTCGCCTGATGCTGGCACGACCTCCCGTGTCTTTATCCAACTTCAAGGTCCTGAAGAGAAGAACGCCGGTGAATCCCAGGCCAGGGCTTGTTCTGAACGGAGACTTTCCTCCACTGCCTCTGACTTCACAAGCTCTGTGGCAATGAGTATTAACAGTGATAGTTCTAAAGTTCATGAACCCTACATCACTCCATACATATGGTTTAGTGAAGGACCATTTGAGCGGGGTCGTACGGCCACCTTCAGAATCGACTTGGCAGTCCCTGTGTGTATCAGTCCGATCGGCAAACTGTATGTTGGTCACGACAATTCGGGAGACTCACCATCCTGGTTGCTTGATAAGGTATGTTACAATTAATTTCTTCTTGCATCTCGTTGCTCTACATATCATATGACATGGAGTCTTGCCTTATGTGAAGTGAATTGGTACGTCCGAGTAAAGTTCAGAACGGTCACACCATAACAAATAGACTGAATCACATAGGCATATGCAGGTTTAATTACCCAAATGTTTACTTGTTTAGTAACTTGCTTGTTGATTCAACGGCTTACACACTTACCTAACTACCTATCTACAAACTTACCTACCTATTTATTAACCAATTTACCCATTTTGTGTCGCTTGTGGAAGAACATACAGTACAACTTTAAAAAACGGGAACACATCCTATCCGAGGGCGTGCCAATAATCGTTTTTCCGTCAGGCGAAATGCTATCCAAAGTACGTAACAATGTTTGCCACGGAGACACACATGTAAAGAAAGGAAAGCAATACTCAGTGCCGTCAACAGCGCAGTAGATGATGGCAAAGTCAAGATTCGCATATCGGGCACAAGGTGTCTGTTAGGCAGAGCCAGGTGTGAAACTCACGAGTGAGATAGAACACCCACGCCATGTACCATGCACAAAATTGTCGTAAGTACATAAAGAGATCAAAATGATGAGCAAACGAAAATCACTAATTGTGGCTGCAGGAAGCCTCAATCTAAGAGGACTGATGGGTTGAGGAAGGCAGGTACTTTGATGTGGATTGGCCATAGGTTTTTTAAACAAAGGTTCAACATCACAATGATGGCACGTGGTGCTATGATAAAAGCGAGACAAAATTCTTCAGCGTCGTAACGCTGATTCTCCTCGCCCCGCACAAGGGTTCTGCGCCGCCCGCAGCTATGCTCACGCAACCACCGTTGTTTGGCGATCCCGAACATTGGTCAGTTCAGGCTTGATGTAAGTAGCTGAAACAGGCGCCCTTATCTCCTCGAAGGTAGTGTTCTCTAGAAGTTGGAGGTGCTTTCAGAGTTCCTTTGCAACCCGATTATGACGGGCACATGGGGCTGTAGAATTTTTACAAAATTCTCCGACTGACCATGGTTCTCACAGTTTGGCGTCCGAAGGTAGGCTGTATTTTGCTCTGTACAGTTCCTTCCCCCACCCATCGAACACAGCAGACACTCATCTTTCCGCCCCTAGTGGTAGGCTGTCATGATGGTGGCGTACTTGGCTTAAAAAATCGGCTTTCGATTTTCCGGCAAACGATGAGCTTACTTGCGAATGCGTTGAGGGCCAGGTTCTACACGTGTGCAACTGTCTTGGAGGTCCAAAAGTGACAGGATTGCTACGGTGTTATGATGCCAGATTGCAACCCTCGGACAATGGTCAGAAGGTCAACACTAGCGAGCAAACTCTCAGTGTTGGATTACCAGAGTAGCAGGGTGCAATCTGTGGTTTGTCTGAACCCAACAATAGGCTTCAAAGTCGGAACAATCTAGAGCTGTTTGGCCGATGACTTGGTCTGGGTCGCTAGACGGTGAATCGTCCAGGTGTGCTTAGTAGTTAAGCCCACGCAACTTGGTTTTGATAGTTATAGCCGAGTGACCAGGAAAATATTTTTCCAGTCTCAAGATCAGTGTGGTCAGAGTAAAACAAAGCAGGTAAAACTTGTCAGCTAGTCACAAGAATGACTGTGACTCTTGTTGTGACCAATGGGTACAGGCAGTTTTCACTCAGCCACCACTCACTCCATGTTATGCTGAGTGGAGCCCATGTGTCGGTAGTGTTAAGCCAAACTCTGTCGGAAACGGGCGGGAGAAATCGGTACAAGTCAGTTGGATAACCACGTTCGTGCCAATACTTTCGTAAATGTCATTTCTACTTTGGGTTACCAAACCAGGTCTCGGTTTGCTGCGTTTGCCACAGTACTCTTGTGTCAGCCTTACGTGACTCTTATATGTACTGGCTGGAAGTGGTACCAAGGCGCCAGCTGGATCGTGTTGTCCACTATAGACAGCAACCAGTACGTTGAAACCAAACAGAGCAGTCGGCCTCGTCTGTAGTTACCGAGCTCAGCTCACCCATACAGGCTTGCTGTGCGTACCTAATGAGCCTGAAGGAGTGCAAACCCTGTCTTGGACCATCCAGGTATTCTCAGCAGCCTTATGTGCAGAGTTTTGTCTGGTTAGTACGCTGCGATACCTCGAATATCGTAGCAAATGGAACACGTTCAGTTCAGAAATATCGTAAACTGAAATCCAGCTGGGTTTAAGTTGAGTATCCCATTAGTTTGCAAATAAGTGTAGAAAAAAATGTTTTAAATCAAACGTAACGCCACTTGCAGACTTCCTATGCATACCGGACGAAGATAGCCACTTAAAGTCAATGAACTGGCTGGAGCATCGCCCCGAACACCTAGATCTCATTCCATTATTCCTCTTATCCTCGGTGAACGAACCACTGTACTTGGAACCGCTGTACTTGGGTACACGGTTTGCAGCTGAACATAAATCATATGATGTAGTATTCAAGAGTACGCGACGATTCGTCCGGAGTTACATCCCCCGGGGATTGTGCGTCTTTCATTTCGCCGGTGGTGCACATAACCCGGATTTATTTTAACCGATCCACATTTATCTCATCACAAACTTTGAGTTAAATGAAGGTCGTTCGTTTCTTTGGATAGGGTGTAGAGGCAAACAGCTGAAGAGCTACGATGCTCTTTTCTATGAAGAGTGTAAAACATTGAGTAAATACTACTCATTTTCTCTAGGTAGGGAGAAGACAACGTAGCGGTATGTTAATTTTTCTTTTGCTGTCTTTAGTTGCGGAAGTCAGAAAGGCGGGATCATACAGTAAAAAGAAAAGCAGAAATCTTGAAACGAAGACTTGTTTACTGTGTAAATCGGTCACAAGTTCGTTGCCATGGTGACCACAAGGTCCGAATCAGCATTTCTTGTGTTCGCAGTGCTAGCTGATAAGTCTTCTCTAATATAACCTAGAAAATCGACAGAAGCTTGGGGCTAATTTTTCGTAACGAAATTTGGAAGCATTTTGTGGGATCAGCACCATCGGTGATTTGATCTACGACCAGTGGAATTTGGTTGTGACACCATCTGCGTCAGCGATTTTGTTGTGCTCAGACCCCCTAGAGGAGCAACGTCGACTTGTTCAAACAGACTCTATAGGAGGCTGGAACAGCGAATGACCTTTTCGCTTGCGTGTGCAGCAGAAGTCTTATAGCACGCACAAGACACAACGACGTATTCAAATCTAAGTGATTGGTGCTTGAGGTCATTGTCCTCATGGTCACTTCTCAACAGCGGATTAAGTAGTATACTCTTCTCCTCTGTTTGCTCAGTATTGAGATAAAGCCTTTAGAATCACGCTGATAAATCTCTCTATCTGATCCTCCTGGCTCTGAAAACAAGGAATATCTCAGGCAACGTCTACAGACAAAGCCAGAAAACTGTACTTATTGACCACTGCGATCAAGCTTGCGATAAAGTGAAAGTTGAAAACTTCTGTTTTTACGCCAATGTCCAATTTTAAGTTTAAAGAGAGTAAAACTGACATTTGACTCACATTCGTGGCTTAAACGTAGGCTGGGGCGATGGGAATTAGAGATACTAAAAAGGCTGGGAAATGTTGACTGTTGTTGATGATAAAAATATCGATTGCGCAATATAGTTGGGCGTATCTGTTCACTTACCTGCCGCCCAAGCAGTCCAAGGAAAATAGCAGTCCCAGTAGACAGCAGATGGCTGGGTGGTTTAGCATGTTTTAGGTCATCGACTGAAAATACTAAATAACAACATATCGTGACATATGTCCCCTTTCTGCTTTGAAAGACAGGATAATTTCGTTCCACGTTATTTTCGTTTCAAACGGTTGATACTCTTGCGTTAAAACAGAGCATAACAGAGGAAAATACATATAAATTAGAAATGTGTGACTGCCAACACCGTGAAGATGCATAATTGTGTGTGCCATCAATCTGGTTTCTGACAGCAAACATTATTAAAGACAGTGAACGAGCCAAAGAATGAAGGACTCTTGAATGTTGAAGAGGATCATCGATTACGTGTAACAATGCCAAGCAATGAAGTACATCAGCCACACAATAATGACAGCCGCTTCCGAGGTGTTGTATTCACTGACTTTCTGGGGATCACTAGTGCAGAAGATCAGGTATTTAAGGTTTAGTGTAATGGCTGTTAGTGAAAGGCAATAACTTGGAGATTTAAGCCCAGTTTCACCGTGAACAATGAGCTTCGTAATTCCATACTCTAAAAAGTATCCTGAAATGCCTCTTGGAGGGATGAAGAACAAGGTTGTGCCTCTTGGGTAGACGTCTACCCAAATAATCTGACGACCATGACACAAGCAAATAATACGAACCTCACACTCTTGGGCTATCGAATGTATTCGAAAACGTCCGCAACATAGTGCAGAGCGGTTCCCAGAATTCCCACTAGATATTATGGGTTACACTAGTGGTCGACACAAATTCCATCAACGGTTGAGAGCAGTCAAACCAAGCCTTTGCCAAACTCCGGTTTGCAACACTGAATTAGCCAGAGAAGATACAAGACAAAACGAAATGTGTGTAGCACTTAAATATTGCTGACCTAACTGTATTGTTTTATTTGAAGCGCACTCAGTCCCGAGGCGATACTGTTCAGCTGTTTGTTATTTATAAAACTCACGCTGATCACCATTTGAAACAAACGTTTTCGGGTGAACCCGTACAGTAGCTCATTGATACCAACTTATTCTGTCTCAAAAGCTACTCGCCGTAAACTCAAATAAATATGTTCTACAACCATGCTCTCATCTAAATTCTGCGGGTAAGTGAGTAACCATTCATAGTTGCTTCAGGTCGTTCAGTGTTGTGGATCATCACTAAATATATTAGCATTGTTGTAGTTAGACAATTTGCATTTCCCATTCACAGATCATTGTGGATTGTCCAACAACAGGCATGCAACAAACATTCATTGGTGGCTGTTGGCTTTCGAAAGAGAAAGGCCGCAAAAAGGTGCAGAAACTACTACATGAAGATAGAAAGCAACGAAAACATTTTGAACCGAGTAAGCACATGATGTTCTCAGTAGTTAGTTACTGTATTTTTCATAGTACCTCTCTTCGACGAAAACTAAGAATGATTAAATGATCTAAAGGCTGCTTACAGTAACACCAAATGTAACGACTGTTTCGACTGTTAACCCGGAACTATACGCCCATAATTTATTCGAAACAATACCCTCGATCTGTACGGAAAACTCTCTTAACCTGAGACTTTTGCCAGTTCCTTTATTGGCAGATGCATCCTACGCGGAATGCTGTTGCACCTTTATTCTTCATTTGACAGCGATCAAAAAGGTGTGTGACTGTTCTTGTGACTTAAAAAATGAGTTTGGCATTACTGATCGTGTAGGAATATAGTAACCACCGGAAGAACGTGAAACTAAATAAATACTTTTAAATGCAGTAGTTTTTAGTAAAAAAAAGACAATGACGCCTGCCCAAACATTCAACGTCCCTTCGCTACTCAACTACCTCTTCGCCACTTTCGTCCGAAGCCAATTCTACGTCTAAAGCACAATTCAAATTTAAGTCGCGTCGAAATCCATGAAACGTTTGTTTCTTACTAAATGGCTGAATGTATCAATTTTAGTATGCCTGATAAAGTATCTTTGGGTAATACCTCTTGCCAGATTAAGTCTATCGTTTTTGACGTCTTTACGCTTGTCCTTTTCTTCATGGGTTATGAAAAGGATTAAGTGGTAATTTCGCCTGCTGAACGTTTAATTCATTGAGCAGTCAGTGATGTGACTTGATTCAGTAGAACTGAGTGCAATTCTAAGCGTTGTTGCTAAAGCATATCAGCTGTTTTCTAGTGCTTTGACCTAGGCCAACCTCATTCAAAGTGCTTACCAAGGTTTACGAGGATCCAGTAATTTAAGACAATGTTAATAAATCCTTGTTCAGCAACAGCATCTTTTATGGGGAAAAATGCAGCGTTCTGCGGAACTTACCGGCCCGTGGAGTAATGTAAAAAACGTTAAGTAGAAAGCTTAAGTTTTGAAGTTTCTCTTAGTTTTTAGGATGTCCATTCCAAGACTCAAGTAACCTGACAGTATATAATTCTTTCTCTTATCCCTGCTTTCATGACAGACAACCAGGGGAACTTACTTAAAGCACTCTTAGTGCGTATGTCCAAAATAACCATCATGGAGAGCGAAAACCAGTGCGGAAATAACTAGCTGTTTGGTATCATGATGTATGCTCTTGCGATCACTATTCACTATGGGAGGTTGGAATACTCCCAAAAGGCCTCGTCCACTTTACTCTCAAAAAGTAAAAACTAATAACCCTTATCACAAAATGAATATGACGGTATGCTATGCCACCCATGTGTTCGACGTAAACTGAACGACAGCTAGCTACTGGTCTTGATTAGTTTGAGGCTCACCACTTAGGCGTGGTCTCTGTCTTATACACAACAGTTTGCATGCATTGAATTTGTCTACCATCAGTTCACCGAGTAAATGTCCTCAGTTTATGAGCAATACTGATTATAAGAGTAAAACGCCTTGATATTCTGAGTACTAGCTTTCATGTTTTGCATCGTCTGAAGGACTTGATGAAAGATCGATTCATTGAAAATCCGTTTGAGTCACCTGAAAGCACCAATCAAGTGTGGAAATGTGTTTTCTTGAGCTTGGTCAATGGCACAGGTTTTTATGACATATATTTAGAGCGTCCGTCTTACGGCTAGCACATCGGACTTGATGCAAACCTCTAACACCCTTTGTAATTGACAGCAGTTTCAATGTGACTAGCATTTGTTCAGTTCTACTGATAGCCGCTTGGATATCTTACGGAACTCTTTACAGAATGTTTGCTCACAAAATAAGCCATTTTCCAAAAGCAGTGTTCTAAACATTCTCCGCCAACTGAACCTTATTTATGGACAAACAGTTTTGGACTGGATATCGAAAATGAACAAATCGCCAACAAAAGCACATCAACAAACAGAGCATCAAATTATTTTTTGGCCTTAGAGATTGTTAGCCATGGTAACGGACCCTACCGACGTAGATTAACATACTGGTAGCTTGCTGCATGGATAAATTTAACTTCCTTCCAGGACCTGAGTTTAACTAAAGTCAAGAGCCGACACACTGTAAACATTCTACCGTTTGTTCCAAACTTTGCTGAGACAGCGAGTTCAGTTGTATTTTTCCAATGGTCCAAACCGTCACCCATATTCCATTCACCTCAGTGAATGAAATGGTAATTTCATAATTGTGTTCGAAGCAATGGCCTACTGCTTGATATCATGAAGTGCATTTGACCCCTCTGATAAGATGGTCTGACGTACTACTTAAATTCGGACAGTCGGTATTGAGTGGTCGATGGATTGGTGGTAGAGTGGAGGCCAGTTTTGAATCATTCAGCGGTCAGGAGCAACCAGAACCCTTCAATGACATCTACAATATCTCAAGACGGGGAGTTTGTTGGTTGCCTCAGGTTATTTACCGCACTGTTGCTGAGATTGTCGCAACAGTTGACCGGAAACGTGGATAAATTGTGTGCACCGTGAAGGGCGTAGACCAGTTTTTGGGGTTAGGTGACCAGATAGAAATGTTTGTTATTTTCTTTAGGCAGAGAGAGGCCAAGTCATTTCACTCGTGAGCTTTGGCGATTGTCTTTTATACATTTCCCCCCGCACATTCTTTAGCTTTGTAATGAACTGGAAGAATCCTCTGTATCAAAGACTTCGTTTGCAATGAGATAAAAGAGGATATTTCCTCAAAGGTGGTATTTGTAAGTCATGCATGTAACGGCACACCTGAGACCACTGACTTACAAGAAAACACATTCCCTAAAGCGGGAGAAATGGTCACCTAAAAACAGAAGTCGACCAGGTTGCAGTCATTGCACACGAACTAAGGGCTTATTACAAGCTTTAACCGACGAAGCTTCTGGAAAACGCATGGAAGGTCCACTTTGGCTTGTCAGCTATTCAAGGCCAAACCCGAGAGATATAGATGTGCATCAGGTTTCAATGTTGATCAGGTGTTAGTTGATTCCGCCGAACTTGGAAAATGACTCACTTCTCGTTTTTCAGCAACAGTGGGTAGTGTCCTGCGGAATATGATCTGCTCACAATTTAAGAAATATCAGTGAACTTTTGGTTCCCATCACTGTTCTTTCAAACAAAATACCTGCTGACGAATTCACCTTCTGATTCGTAGAAATTCCTTGGCTGCTCACTGTCTTCACAAGCAATTGTGCTCAAGCCAATACAACCCCTACGGTTTCCATCGTGCTTTATGGTACTTGTGGCAAAACAAAAGACATTGAACTCAACAGAACGTTGTTGGAAGATCAAACCAATTGGAATCCGGAATGTATTGATTCTGAGAAGACTTTATTTCAACGTGGTGCGGAGGACGTGTTTCGAGTGAACCTGGAAGATATTGGTGTACCTTACAAGCTTCGAGTAAGCAACAACAACGGTGAATCCAGTTCATCTTGGCATCTGGATAAGGTGAGAAGAATCATTTAATCTGCGTGCTTGCTTGCTTGCGTTCTTGAGGTAATCGCCAACGGGTTTGTTAGAATAGTTGCGAAACCTGAAGGAGATTCATATGTTTTCAGCAATGCTGATAACGATGGAGTTATCTAACACTCAGTTGATTCCTGTTTATTGAATAAAATTACACGAAGTAGCGTAATACATTTAACCGCAAATCAATTTGGGGACGCAAAGAATGCAGTGAAATGTCAAGGTAATACACTTAGATAGCTTGAATATCTCGAGTGGTCACTGAAACATGAGTCGGCTCAAATACTACACATTCAGCCGAAGAGTATCATAGAAGAAAGGGGCAGCTGATATCCAGTTGAGTCTCCTGCTTACATCGAGTTAATTTGCAAATGAGTGGACTTCGTCACTTGCGTAAAATGTAGCTTGCAGGTTGACTACGCCTACCTGATGAGCACCGAAAAGGATGAAACCGGTAGTGAGCTATCGAACAGTTGTCAGCACTCTCAAATATCCTAGTGTTATGTTAGGGAATGTACATCAACTTTTTTAGTTGTTTGGATAGATAAGTCAAAGCGTAATTTTGTTATCCTAACATGGTTTCTTTTAATGTAATGGAAAACTTATGCATAGTACCTGTTTGTCCTACCGATTCTAACTCACTGCTGAGACTCTCAACCCAACATGTTAGGAGAGTTAAGATATACCAGCCTGTTGGCACCAGAGTTGCGGAGGTTTGAAAGGATAGGTCGCCCAGGATAGATGAACTGATCACACTACATAGGTCGCGCTGGGTTGGTCACGTGCTCCGTATGCCAGTCAACCGACTTCCTTGAAGGGCTCTTTTTACAGAACCACGCGGCGGATGGAAACGAGCCAGAGGAGGTCAACAAATGGCTTGGCAGCGAAGTATGAAAGCCATTACCGGTGGACTCAGCTGCACTGTTCGTTGCCATCTACCTGGATGGGGACTTCAAGACGGGACACATCAATGGTTAGAGGCACTGTCAGACATGGCGTAGTCGAGCTCTCAATGGTGCTCGTGCATCCAAGCTGTTGTCTTCAATGCATAGCTCCGTCCCCAATTTCCCCAACAAAAGTCCACTGACGACCCTGTATTTACACATCAATTATGTCATCTAACGCCTCCAATGCGCAGCTATCTACCCCATATACCCAAATCGTTGGTGAACGAAATTGTGACACCTAGAATCATGATACGGCAAGTACGTGCTTTTACAGTCGATGATGATGAAATGAATACTAATGCATGTAAATAGTAGTAAGTACGGATACGGGATACGGTGTTTTAAGCTAATGCCTCTGTAAACAAAAGCTTCGCGGTGTGCTTACACGAAAATAGACTGATTCTATTGCCCAGTGGGACACATTCTGCTTTGAATTTTTTGAATACTGTATGGTTTCGCATGAGCATTCATTCATAAACACGTAGTAATTTCTCTTCGCTGATCAGGTTTTCCCGTGTCTTAAACATAATACGTTATTGGAGCTAATATCTTACACCCTCTGAACTTCTTGAGAAGAAGAGACAGACGGTTTCGCAGTAGAAAAGGCTTGAGAACACATGTCCTGTAACAATATCCTAGGGTTTTGGGGTCTTAAAAGCCTTAGAAACTACTGTATGTTCAGTGTTTCCACGATCCAGTCTTTCGCAAATTTAGGCTTTTTCATTTGCGAGGCAGTAAATGAAAGCGCGGGATCATTAGTGATGCTTAAGCACAGGTAACCAGAACTAAAGAGGGCAGCAAACATTATCTTTGCATAAGTTGGTCTGAAACACTGTCTGATGCCAGCCACAATACACAGGGGGCTCTCTAATTGGATAAGTACACCTGAAAGCACAGAAATAGTCATTCTGCTGTTAGCATTTAGGATTAGGATGAGGCGACGTTTTCTTAAGAAAAAAAGCCAAAAATGTGGTACTGGACAACTGATTCAAGGTTATCCAAAACACTTGTGCAATAACATTTCTATACAGCATGATGTGGTGAGTTCTGAG
>SJOL01006463.1:452783-522181 GCA_004794785.1 Opisthorchis felineus
GGTCGGTCCTTAGGTCAGCTTTTAATACTGAAACCCGTCTTTCTAAATATTCAGCTTACTATCTCGTTGTATGTGTAAGTTGACTGCAAAGCGGAAGTATCTGATTATTCGAGGTTAGCGGTATTCAGGCTTTGATGTAGAACTTCACCCCATTTTGAGTGAGTTAGCTTAGATCATGCTAAACTAAAACGGTGTGAGTTCAACCGAATGGTTTATTTCGGAATGAACAAAATACGGGTAGATTCCATAGCAATCGGAAGTGATTCATGCCTCTAATATGCATGATGCACGTTCACTGTAAGTTGATTTTACCTTGAGAGACACTTCTTAACTTAATTTCCTACTATCCAAATGAATCATTCGGTCGTTTTGTGTTGCAACATCTCTGTAAGAGACGCATCCCTTTTTTGGTGCACTCAAAGATCTCGTTCTCTCGTTCTTTGTTTCGCCTTAAAAATATCCGCTGTCTGCGAAAGGATATTCTCAACCGGAACCAATAAGTAAGGAAATTTGTTGAAGCTAAGCAATGTCCTCTACTCTTGCGTAACCTGAATCTGTTGTTTTTTATAAATGTAGTGCAAGGTCGCTATGCACGCGGCTACCATTATTTTCCTTTTCTTGTCACACATTTGTGGGTTTTAAATCAGAAAGTCCTTGATATTTTATTTATTCTATTAGCTACCAGTAATCGCTTGTGGACTACCGATGTACGTGGGAGATTCCGTCCATACAGTCAACGCGAGATATAAAAATGTCACTCATAAGACCCAACTATTCTCGCCTTCTCCGACAATACTTGGCAAAAGCGAAAACAGCCTTGAATCTTCCATAACTTTCACATTTTGGTCCTATTATGTTATGATCCTCTGGCAACTTCATTCAAACTAGTGTCTTAGAAAGACCAGTGCGTATGCAGTATGGGATGCTGAATCTGATTATGAATTTTCATTTTCTAGATATCCTTATCCAGCTTGAATAACAACGAGGAGGAATATATATTTCCATGTAATCGTTGGCTTAGTCGAACTGAAGATGACGGCTCAGTAACACGTGAACTACCGGCAACCGGCGATCGGGTTGTCTCCAGCCCACCAGGTAAGTCACTCCTGGGTGTGGTCTATTCATTATCCTCTACAAAACGTTAAGCCAGCCAACAATGCTTACGAATTCCTCAAGCTTTTAAGTCGGCCTCCCTAATACAGTTTACGGTAATGGTATGAACAATCCAGGTTAGCTGGTTGCAAACAAGTGGCGACATTAGGGCTCGATGATTGAATCATCGTGTTCAACGCGGTAGGTACACTTAAATTGCGATGGGTAGAAAAAGTTTCTTCAACCATGGTGGGAAAACTAAGAAGGGAGTATAAGATCCTACTGGGAAGAAGCAACCACTAGTGTGCATTTAGGGCTTCTGGAGTTTGCTTGGACATTTTTTCACTTGTTAGTTGAACAGACAGTCTTCTGCAAAGGCATGTTTGTGGGCAGTGTGTTAGATACTTCAAATCAGTTTCGACATTTGAGTTGGTTTCCGTTTTACCGCTTACCAACTTTCCTGTAGATTAATTCCAGAAAGTTACGGTAGGGCAGAAGGAAGAATGGAGGTTTTGTGAAAATATTCTCAGGTCGGGCGTGTTTACCGATCACTGACTCGTTTGAAGTGCCTGATAACTGGTTTGCGGTTACTTCACTAACATTCGAAAAACATTTCGTTGGACGTGGGCGCATAGGTTAGGACGAGAGAAGAATGGGCACAGGCTTTATGTTTACTGAAGTGGAGCGACGGTAGGTCAAACTCTTGTCCGTCTGACAATGACTACAAAACCCTGTCCTTATCCAACACCCCCTCAGGTAGAGTGACGGCCTGGTGAGCAGTCACAGCGTACCTTGTTTGTTGGTCACTAGTAGAACACGCAGCGGATCATTTGCGTTGCAACTCACTTTGTAGATGGTTAGGAGATTCCTCGTTCCTAGAGAGAATTCTATGTATGCTGAGGCTTCATGCCACCGTGAAGCTAACTGGCTCATGTTTGAAATAATCAGCAATGTGTGTTTCACGTTTCTCTTGGAAGATCCGAACCTGAAAACCCCAGTTACCATCTGATCAATTTATACTTTTGCCAACATTTTGCATCCATTATTTTAGCACAAAATTTACACAACGTGATGCAGTGTCGACCTGTTTATTGAATTACATCTTGCATAAAGCTTACATAACTGATACCAGCTCGACCCATAAATCCGAACTCCTACTTCGGTGTATTTTTTGAGAAAAGTAGTCAAGTGTGACGTTTCAGATCGAACCCATCTGCTTAACACGCGATTTCACCGAAACCCTAAGATTACGTTGACAAGTTAACCCAAATGCTCCAATTCGAAGCAGTACCGACCATTAACTTTATGACCCGTTGCTTGAAAATGCTCATCTGTTGACAGGTAACATTGCTTTAGCAATCTGTTGGCAGACACCGGTAAAATTATGTGACGCATGCCCATGGAAAACATTACATTTGAACAGACCTGTAGGAATAAAAGAACCAGTCGTTGAGAAAAGAAATATGATTAACCAGAATAATCAGATGAATGCATACGTTATGTGAGTTTACATATATAAACTATCTCAAAATACGGACCATTTCTAACGTGGCGCCAGCTTAGCTCTCAAAGGAAGAGTGAATGTTCTCAAGCATTTCAACTAAAGTATTCTAAACTATACATGCTTAAATTTACCGCCGATGGGACGGATTGGCTTTAGTACATTTACGAACCAAAACTGTTTGTCTGATTTTAATTTGAGACCTCTATTATCTTTACACCGACCATTTTCCCATTCAAAAATGCAGCATCGTATTTTGGAACAAAGCATACTAAGATTATGCAAGATAAATGCTGCCAAATTGTACGGTAGTATTGATGCAAAAAAGTTTGTAGAGGCGTAGAACAACCCCAGAAAACCTGCAGACTGCCTGTTGACGACTTCCTTCTGATCGAATTCCTATGGAGAAATAAACATTCAGGGGTTATTCATTATTCACCAGTGAATGCTTATGCTTGGTATTTTTCAACAAAATGCCTAAATTTGCTTACCCAGACCATAACATTTATCGTTGTTTTTCATCCCAGTGCACAAATATCGCGTCAACTTGTTTACCAGAACCAGAGCCGGTCTTGGCCTTCGCGGAAAAGTTTGTGTTAACCTGGTGGGGGAAGCTGGGGACACTGGTGAACGGTGGCTGTCTGTGCCAACTTACGAGAAGAAGAGTGGAGGCGACGAACAGGTAGGACGGTTGTGGGAGAACAAATCAAAAATTATCATTGTGTTCTAAGCAGCTGGGTAGTGACAAAGAGGGAACCCGACCAGATTTTCCACATTTTGGAACGTTCTCCACAGAAGTACGACCATTCGGCCCGTTTTTACTACCTTCCATCTGGATAAAACGTTTTTTTAGTAAAACAAAAATCAGAGCATTAAACAGTTAGAGATTTAGCACAACTCATATATTAGTTGGCAAAAATATACCGTACGTTTTATATGCCGTCTTCATACGGACTGCCACACTTTTGTGGACCAAGCAGTCGTCATAATAACTGATAACATGGGTATAGAACGTTGATGTTCAACGGCCAAACAGCGACGAGCATACAATTTGTTTCACTTGTACACAGACTGCACTGAACTGATAACGCTCCTCGTATCTAAGTGACTAAGATAACCCAGACGTTCCCCCTTGACTTAACTTACCGGGACGCATGAAGGCCATAGCCTCACAGATTGGAGTTTTGTCTCCATCGTTGAAGTCCAAGTAGGAGAGCTGGATGTTTCTAGACACTGACAGACACGCTACAGTAACAGACTTTCGATCATCGAACTAGTTCGTTTCATTTCACATCTAATTTCCGATCTACCCAGTTATAATAAATACTCAGCGCTACTATTCTTTTCAAGCTGCGATGATCACAAATAAGTCCACCGTGCATGGCTGGTTTCACACCCCTGTGATACAACCGGTCAGAAAATCCCATACAGCCAAAGTAGCCGCAAAGCAGGCACATTGTTTGACGATACTACTGCAAAAGATGGAACTGAACTCGTAGCAGAATGCTTTGAAAAGGCTCCACTGTATACTGACAATCTTCTCGAGTGGAACAGTTTTGATCGACCGGATTAAACTACAGGGCGTAATCCTTCTTTATGAAAACAAAGCTTGAGGCTAATTGCCACTTGAAGAAATAATAAAACATACTTTATTCCATTCAATAGACCTGGTTAAACTCCCCAAGCGTCCACCACTCTGGAATGAACGTGGAAGTTCAGAATGACACTCGATATATTTGTTCCCTACCGACGATTGTATCAACAAATTGTTTTATTTTCTGACACTCAGTTTTATAAATTTTAGGCTTCGAGTAAACGGAGATTTCCGATAATGCTCCATCTTTTAGACGTAATCAGCACTATTCCAATTGTGTTTTATGTAAACTTACCGACATCGTTGCTATTCCCCGCCTTGCCCGATTGGCTGCCTAACTGAGCGGCAAATCAAGCTTAACGGAAGTTTCGAGAACACCATGCGAGACATCAAATAGATTAATTGATTTTCTCCTTCTTCAATCGAAGAAGACGAGGAATGTTGAGAGGGATTCAAACAGTAGGGCTTCACTATGTCTATCGAATTTATTTTGCTTTTAATGCTTGAGCAGTATTAGGTGCTGCAGCAACAAAAGTTTTTTGCAACCACTGCTTCGAGTAGATTTTAAGTGAACGATGGCACACAAACCGTTGAAATCCGTTTTCTCTGCAACAGATGACTGAGTTTATAATTGAGGCAGTGGATCTGAAGGCGCTGAAAAAACTTCATATTAGTCATGATGGACAGCATCCCGGAGATGGGTGGTATCTTTCCCGTGTGGTCGTGGAACAGGCGGACGACCCTTCAAAGAGCACAACGTTCGAATGTCACCAGTGAGTAAAATGATTTTCAATGTATTTTTGGTCATTAGTCCCACTTGCTAAGAAGACACTCGACAATGAATAAAAACAGCGTGAAAGACACTTACTCGTAATCACATATCTGTTGAGAAGAGGTCATTATTGAGAGGGTATCTTTGTTTCCCATGGAGATATTCTCTCGTACGTGGACAGCTGTGTAAATATATTGAATTGTTTATTAACCCGAAATCGGAAAATCGTTTTACCTACAGCTTTTTACTTCAGTTAGTTGGCCCAGCTTACTGAGAACCGATCTGTTATTCATGGTGATGTCTGAGAGCAAGGCTATCTTGGCAACTAAGCGAACCCTCAAACACTCGTACACGATCCATTCACGGGAGCTCCAGTCATATGCTTGCAGTTGTTCAGGGATCTTGTTATAACAACTACGTTAGAAAAACCACCTGTTAGTTTAGTAGCAGTTATAAAGACATAAAGCCAACACATTTATACTTCCTATTTATCAAGTAATATAATGCTTCTGTTCGGAATCTGGATTCTTACTTATGTCGTTCAGTTTAATGGTCCCTAATTTAAAAAATCAACATACTACTCACACTGCGTGGGCTCATTAACCGCTTTATGTATTTCAGATGGCTTGACACGTCTTCAGAAGATGGATGTCTTATGAGGGAGTTTGTTGCATCAGGCTCAACAGAGTGTAAGTTGACTTTAGCCGCCATTTAATATGCTATTTCAACCGTGAAACCTAGGAAATTTTGCGCCAGAGAAAACTACATCGATTTCCAAAAGACTTGAAAACAACAGATCACTCTCCCTTTAGTTGATCACGTCAGGCAACCGTCACCAACCTTACGGCTGACGAAAGCGTCTTCACTATCAAAGAATTACTAACCAGGATATGGCCTGTCGCCTTATGCCTTAAAGATTACTCTTTAGGACCGGTGGTAAGCTAAGGTAACCGATTTGAACAATCACCGGCACTACAGAAAGAGTTTACCGCTTAAAGAAACATTAACGCGGCGTATATCAATGCTTTTCAACCGATAGTTCATTTAATAGAGCAGTACGTCATTCACAACGGCTTCTTGCCAAATGGCTTAAAGGGGTGATCAATTACCAGTGGATTTGGTCTCAGAGAAAATGCAAATCTCAGAAAACCAATGGGTACAAATTGCTGAACAGTGTGCATTTGTCCATGTGGAAGCTTGGATGAAATTCATCAGTCATCCTTTGCTGCTAAACTAATGGAATTGTACAGTTGTTCCAGCCCCGTAGTAAATCGCCAGCAGCAAGTATCATCTGGATGTCGGTCATCCGGCTAAGTTTGTAAAATAAAATAGAACACTCTTATCTAAAAGTCTACAAAACTTGAATGTCTCTTTACATCCCTATCCAGATCACTCTGATGCCTACTTGATTACTGTTGATGATATCACCAACACGTAATCCTACATCAGTGTAGCTGTTCCCAGGAGGGTTTAGTGGTATGAATCTGCACTAGTTGGGATGGATAATTCTAAGGCTCTTAAAACAACTGGTTGAATACACCGACCGCCAGCCATCTGTGGACTCTTCACAAGAATTGTTGAGGGTTCAGATCCTTTCCGAAATTCATGGGTTACACAGCAAACTAGTCCCTGTGATTTTGCGTAACTGTCAACAAATGTGGATGGAAAAGATTACGGAGTGATTTATTAAGCAGTTTATCATGCATGTTAATTCAGTTTGTACTAAAAAGCCAAGAACAACTGTAAAGATGCCCTGTATTTTTTGGAATATCGATTAAGCGGTGAACAGAATGAGTAGAAGTGGTGAAAGTTTAAACACTAGCAGGAAGTTCATGAATTCGGAAGTGCTAAGGTTGGATGCGTTTAGTCTTCGAATCCCTAAATTCTGTTTGGGATTTTCCATTTGGATGTAGAAACATCAGTTACGTGTCAATTTTCACCATTCACTGCGCTGCCTCACTTATTTAGATGACATCTTAGAATAAAATATTTTGTTGGTTTATTCCATGCTATTAAAGTGGTGAAGAATTTCGACTATTTGGGGTCAAGGAAGTGTTATTTTTTAGCTTCTTCATGATCTTCATCGAGAATAAGTTGAGTACCCAGCCTTTTGGGATTGAAGTTCAAGACAGCGGTTGTAAAGAATGGATGCAGCTCATCTTGAAGTATAACACACCTTAACTGTTACCCGAAAAGTCAGTTCACTTCATTGACTCAAGTTGCTATCCATAACCTACAGAGAAATTTCACGATAAGGAAAGGTCAGGGAAACATCACAAACAAGAGATTCAGCTGTAGCGCATTATGAATATACATGTATCGCGATATATCGAATATAGTAGCAACTGAAACATGAGGCGGCCTGGTGCAGCACATTCAGTTGCCTGGAAACATCACAAACGAGAGATTCAGCCGGGTTCCAGGTGAGTCTCTCGCAAAATCAAACTTGTTTGCAAATGAGTGTATTTTGCTAAAGGTCAGTTTTATTAGTAGCAACCTCAATTTTGCCTTTCTTTGTTTGTATGAACCGTGTGTGATTGGGTGGGCTAGTGAAAGCGGCATCCTATTTTACTTATAAACCCCAAGAACGGCAATGGTAACATTCACATTTCTCTGTTGGACTTCTTTCCAACAATCGATACTCGTTTGTGCTTGCGTCATTGGTCCGCTGTGATTTTGACGAAGTCGAGATCTTTTGTTTGCAGAGGAAGGCAGCAATCTACCAAAGCACTTGTCCGGGGCAAAAAAGGATTTTTAAGAAAACGGTGACAAATAACTGCTTCACAGCCCGACACAATATGTACAAAGTGGCGAATTTGATCACGTTTTCTCTGCACATCACTATGGTAAATCCCATCTACCGTGACCATTGATGGGGCGAATCGAGAACCGTTTGGAGAGATATGCATTATGCCCTTTGCCCTTGCGTAAAAATACCGTTTATATGACATTCTTTGTATATTTCAGATATAAAATAGTATAAATGGTAATAATGGTAAGTATGCTTTAGCCTCTGCTACTTTAAATACGCGAACTCGTTTCATTGTTTACAATGAAATCTCTGAATTCATAGCAAAAGCGAGTTATCACTGGAGAGTATAACAACAGATGCACTCAACCTCCACTGTAGAAAAAGTGATGAGGATGTTCACTAGGAATTTTGAATACGACTGCGAAGCACTTACCCATTTTGCCAAGTGAGCGGCCAATAGAATTCACACAGGGAAGCTGGTGATTATATATTAAACTGGTAGGTATAGAAGGATGGTGCGTTTTACTGGGCGTTCAGGTCATTGCGGTATTAATTCCTCGGAACTGAATGACCCGTTTAAACTGAGTCAGCTCCACACATGAGACTTCCATTTTGGTGCATCAACAGTCCTGATTTAACTGGCTGATGGGTTAGCAGTCCTTTCAAGGACCTACCTTCTGGTGCCAGTAAATGCCATTCTACTAGCCAAAACGTGTTCCCTTGTTTTCAGCTGTCTATCACAAATTGAGGCTGTTCACCGGGACGGGTGGTACTTTTCGATCAGACACGAAAGTATCCATCAGGTTAATTGGCAAAAGAGGCAATGAAACTGGAGCAATCCGACTGAGGCCATCATCTACAGTGCTGCACAAAGAAGACCGGACAAACGAATTCTTCTTTTTTGCACCTGATGTCGGAGAGGTATGGTCAAAAGTTGTGGTGAAAGAGGTCCGGATTTCAGGTTAACTCAGCTGTCTTTCAAAGATGAACATATTTGTCAATGACTGTTCAGTAAATTATGGAAAACGAGTTTGGCAGGAAATCGTGAAAGTCGTAATTGGAACTCACTGAAAGTACCAACGACCTTGATAGTGGGTCCACTAGATGAGTCTCTTTGAAATTTACTTCAATAAAACCTGATAGCAATAGAACTCCGGTGTTTAAGGATGCAATCAAACTCACATGGGCCCGCCAAACTGGACCGGAAGATAAAGTGCTGTCCCATGAGGCCGTTCCAAGTGACATTGCACTCCCCAATTTCTCCTTGTGATTAATTTTTATCCTCGAAAGACTAGGCGTTGGCAAAACATACTGTGATAGCTACCTGTGAAGGAAAGCAAAAACTAAACACTTTAGGAATATTCGCTACTCCAATCAGTGTTGGGCCTGTGTCCCTCTTCAATCAGCAGGTGAACCGAAATACATTTTTCCACTCTTCTATTTTATTATTTACATTAGGAATCTTGTCCCAAAAGCTACTGGGTTGTGCTGTTCCTGTGAACTTCCATAAGCGAGATACCAGCCCTCCCTAAAAGGTACCGAAGAGTTCGGGAAATTATTCTCCTACTGCTTTTTAGCAAGAACCATTTTTTGGAAGTCAGTAAAGGCGGAAAATTTCTGGTAACACTACTCACTTCCGTTTAATCATGGTGAGCCAGGATGTTTAAAAGTTTATTTTAACTTCACTGATTCCTATCTGTGCTGGCCCCTGAACCTGACTGAAGGGCTTCACGAACGAACTAACCATACAACAGAGTGGTCGGCTTTCGGATAATGCAGTAAATCACGGAATATACCTTTGAGTTTGGACCTACTAGTAAGTAGACTTATCCTTCTGTTCACCACCCAGTGTGTAAGGAAGCATTAACGACCTATTTACTCAACGAAGGGGATTGTCTGTATGGTGCTTTATTCACATGTACTGACCAAGGGCCTCAGATGGTCGTGTCGTGAGGAACCAGTTGTGCATTCACACAAAGGTATAGCTTTAACGACAGCTGCTAAGGAAACCCAATAACCCAAGATGATCAAAACGATGAGTCTTTGGGAACCAAATCTCCCTGGTAATTTCGAGAGAGATAAGTACAGTGCTTCAGAAAATTAATTCAAGGCCAGCTGCCCACCCGAAAAAAATGCCGGGTAAGTGGAGAGATTTTGAAACGAGGATGGAAGCGGTTCAACACCGTCGTGTTAGTTGATCATCAATTGATATGAGTAATTTTGGGGAGAATGGGTCATCTATTCTCAGAGTGTCCCCCGGGTTCAACCGGTTCTTAAAAATCTCTTGAGAAAAATATTATTTGTAATTTTGAACAAGAACCTCGCCTTCAGATTAGGTCGCGTTTTGCTTCTGTATTTGTGCTAAGCGCTAGGTGGGTAGCCTGACAATGAAAATGTATGAAATGAACGTACCAAAATTTTTCCACAGTTAAAGATTTTCATTTCATGGTTTATCTCTCTTTTGATTCATTCTCCAAAAAACGAGAAACGAAATCCCGGATACATGAGAAAATTTGTCTTATGCGTAATACGGTGGGTGACATTTTTATGCGGTTTAAATACCCGAGAAAGACCGGCGGAAGTGCAAAATAGGTGTATGCCAAATATCACATTCTAAATTAGAAACTACGAAATAGGTCACGCATTACACTCTACACAGATGAAGGTTGTCGGAGAATCTGAGCTTTTGGAAGAATATCCATTTAAGCTTGTACGTGTGCTCCAGGAAAGAGCTAACCTAGAAACTTATGTCTTCCTTTTTGCGAGCGGGGACGTCACCTACTGCTAATGTGTTTCAATATTGGTAGCTCGAGTGCAACCACTGGTGATTGATCAGGGGGGTGTTGATCTGCTCTCAGAGCTTGGCAGTTGACTTGCGGACGTCCGTCACTAATCGAGATAACATCTTCAGTGAAATGTTGGGTGAATAGTTCCTCTGTTCATGCTTATGCTGAATCCGACTACCTAGCGGACCAAAAACAATGTGAGCCACACTGAGAGAAGATATGCAAATCAACCAACCAGGCTCATGAATTTAAAACGCAAGTGGGGAATGGCCCAGTCAGGGTGAAGACAGCAAACTACCACCGCCAGCCAATCAAACAGCAAGACGGTGAATGTCGACGCAATAAAATCACGAACGGACAAACGATAAGAAAAAATAATGGACGACAATTTAACATGTTGTGCGGCAAACAAACCCAAGAATTACGGACCAAAAAACAACGCAAATCACGATCGGACCAATCAGACTCCAAGTGCGATTATTATCACCAACCAACCACGTTACAACTCAACGCTGCTCTTTGAAAACTATATGGTCGCAAGCACGAATAGAGCAACCACCCCTTTCAAAAGTGCATTGAAGATGTCTTCTCGAATGGTGTCGGAACCTCTGCAAGTCAACTGTCAAGCTTAGTGAACAGACCAGCAGTTATCTGATGAATTAGATCACCTACTACTTGTTGAAGTCTGTTGTGCAATTTCCTTTTGAGTCTTCAAGGCTTATTTAATACGGCATCCACGACGTTTTGAAAACAACTGTGAATAGTTATTCCAAAAACCAGAGAGAAACAACAATGTCACCCTCAGCTAGACCAGCAATCACGTACTCAGAAGGCTGCAAGTATTGAAATCCGGAACGTGATCCCCTCAAATGGTAAACTAATTGGGTGAAAAGAGTGGTTCGTCAATATAGGACATTAGGAAGCGGATGGACGAAGTGAACTCACGTAACTCCAAAAAAGCAGTGCTTGATAGGCTAAAATAGTTTTGTAACTCATGGGATTAAATACAGAAGCTAAAATAACGGGACATACAAGTAGTCCGTCCGCGCTCTTCTCAGTGATATCGGAATTTCTAACATGCCACTTCAGGGACAGGGGGTGACAGGACGTGGGATGGGGTAAATCGATTTCAAAGTCAAAACTCGCCAGCTTATCAGATTCAGATTCCGCCGCACGAAACTAAACGAATGAACGGGTGTCCTCAGACTAGGTAGGTTGCTAGAGAGGAAATATTTCATCTTTTAAGCTGGAAATCCGACCTCTTCATCTACATTATACGAAAGCTTCCGACCTATTTTTGGACGACACTGTACATGCACTCTATGTTGAAGGGCAACAGAAGCCTTTGAAACAGCTCGTGCTTCACTTACTGGGGCTACCACACTTTTGGGAGGCCCTATATCTGAACGAAATAGACTGGTTACTCAACATACTGTGAAAATAGCGCCATTCGGATGTTAGCCACCCGGGAGTCTTTAAAGGCCAAAGGGCTCCGCTGAACAGTTCAAAATTAATGAATTTACTTCTCATGTTTTGGCGCTTCAACATCTTGCATCAGCTTAGGACAAATGCACTGACTTACTTCGGGTATATGGACGGGTACCCGAAGCCCAACTAAGGAGGTGACACCTTGCTCACTGTGAATTCGTCCCAACTAATAAATTTAACCCTATCCTCCAGAGGTGGTTATGACGTTCCGCATGCATTTTACCTGCTTCACGGTCTTTCGTCAACTGAAAATCAATACCTGGACAAAAATTAAATTCTTTTATAGTTTAAAGGCGCTGTGTCATCTTCTAACCCGACCACTCGGCTAAATAAGCAGAATAGAGGAGTAGTGAAACGCAAGTTGGGATATTGACCAAACGTAGGTACCGCGGGATAAAATATCATAGATTGTGCTACAGCGTACCCTACAAGCTCTGTGTGGGCACACAAACATCTCGTAAGACATCTTTTAGCACATTATATCTCGAAATAATTGCGCAGTGAACTTTGGACAGCAACCAATAACTAAAGTGCAAACATCCCCCCTCCGATCACAAAAACGTTGCCACAATTCCTGGTTTACGAAGAACGTTTATCAGCATGTCATTTGTTCACCAGCCCGGTATACTGGCTTTGGCAAAAATCATGGAGAACTTATTGTCACCTTTTATATGATTACTGTTTCTTCCAACAGAACACTTAGTTAGTGGCTAGTAATACGTATTTGCATTCTCCTCCAGACAACATTATCTTGAATACCTTTACACGTTGCTGATTACATTAGCTGGAAGCAAACTGTTACAAAGATCATCCAATCAAAGTACACCTGGTGAGGCGAAGGGTCTTCTCTCGTTTAAATTTAGATCTTCCTCCAGGTCTGTCGTACTTGTCATCCGGTCAAATTTCTGGCGCATGTCCTAAGCATCATCCAGTTTTTCATGACGATAGTTGACTATGGCCACACAAAAAGACCTAACTGTTGAGACTTTATTCACAAACCAGGTCGTGGAATGTTTACATGGTCAAATTTTAGGAACAGGTGGCTGTTTTGCAACGTGCACAACTGATTTTGAAGATGTGGAAGAAATCTTGTAAGAAGATTTTTTGCATTTTTCAACGCAACACTTTTAGGTAGAGGAGCATCTGTGACTTTGGTCGAAAGAATTCAAACTCAATGACACAATGCACAAGGCAAAGTGTACACTTTAGCAGTGCAGGGCATGCGTTATCTTGCAGTGCTTGTTCGTAGAGGTACAGTTTTGCTTGATACCTATTCCTTCCTCTGTCATCCCGCAAGCTGCAAACCCTACGACTGTGGGACGAGGGATCGTCGCATAGTGGAAGCTGGTTTCTGGACAGTTTAACTCTCACCGTACCACACTGCGGACTGTGTTACACGTTTGACGTACATCGGTGGATCTACTCAGGACAGACAGCTGACTCTGCAAGTATCGGACTATCACCAACGCTGATGGAAACCGTTGCAAAGGGTAGGTGTGTCCACTGGTTTGTCCGTCGGGCTGGGCAATTTTGTTGCAAACGTTTCATCACAAGTCGAGGTGATATCGTCAGTGTTATGAGTGAAAGTGCGTTCCACTTCCACTCACAGCTCACTGATGATGTCACCCCGAATCCTGAAGAAACTGTTGCAACCAGACTGCCCAGACCGGTGAGCAAACGATTGTTATCTATTGGGACCAGAGCTACCAGTATTCTCTTTATTTGCAAAGAGTAAGCCCTGTCGGGTTCCGTGGGCTGCTTTCTAACGAATGCATGGACAAAGGAATATACCTTTTTCGAAACTACATCAAGGTTCCCATTAGCTGTGTGTGCTCAGAATTTCGATCGACTTTATCTATCGTCAGGTATCCCTTATGAAATTGTCCTTTTCACGGATAGTCGACAACCAAGTGATTTGTGTGCATTCAAGGCTTCAATCCAGTTGTATGGGATGCCCCTTTATCGGAGAACTGAATTTATCCCACTGTCCGTCCAACCGGAAGTTCAAGTGAACCGAATCACAGTAAGTAACCCAATAACGGCTTGTTTCAAATACTCCTACGTAATAATTTTCCCACAGCTAGGTAATTGGCAAACCATCCTTCACTTTGTATTACCAGACTAGTAATGTATCTGTTTTGTACATGATCAGGTATTATCTCAGTGGATCTAAAACAAGCACGAATTGTCCAGCGGAAACAAAAGAAACAAAACAACAAGCCACTCAGTGGAAGGAAAATTTCACTGGAATGTGAAACTTCCTTCTGAGAAGCCGTCACTCGAGAACCCAGTCAATATGTGACCGCCTGATATGGTTTCCGTTATTGAAGAATGAGTGGCGCTATGCCCTGTCTTAGTGGAAGCTAATCGCACTGCTGATCAGCCACTCCGGGCAATACGGTTAAGTGTTCAACGACTGGCCAGACGGGCGCGGTTTCTAAACTCTCTGAGTTTTGTCATATGCGCACTGTTGACAGGTCTCAACAAGAATGAAACAGCTGTACAATGCTTGTACACCTTTCAGCATAGACTGGCTTCACTGAAATTTCTACTGAAAACAACTTTTATTTAACTCAAACTAATCTAGTTCAACAAAAAAGTTCGACTGGTTGGAGTCGGAAGCCTTAACCTGTTCAAAAGTCCACAGAGAGCTCAAAATTAGTAGTGAGCTGTTGAGGAAGATTGATTGCACACAAACTGTAACATTTTGAGCCAATTTACTTACGCTTGCCTTTACGTAAAACTTCTGTCATGCATTCTTTGGGTGTTTGGTGTAAACTGCAGTAAGTATGGTCACGTGACTGCTTGGTCGTCCTCATTCTAACGAACCTTTATCGCGTCCTGCTTGAACAGTGTACTAACGATTCTCGCTTCTTTATGCATTGAACCTTATCGTAAGCTAGATGAAAAACTCGGATGTGATCAGGTACTTAAAGAAGTTGTCAACTATGAAACTTGTAGGGTCAAGACACAGCTTAGTGGGATAAGATGTTATGATCCGACGTTTCGGTTGGCATGGACAACCTATTTCGAGGAATTCTGCTATCCTGGTCATAATGCACTAATGGAGGAGCTGTAAATGCCGGATTAGAAAAAAACTGGTCCAATCAAGTTGGGCTGATATGTTCCAGCGAACAGGAAGAAAAAAGCCGAAATAAGCCGAGTTGACCACAGGGGGCGTAATTACCGTGATTATTTTGGGTGATGACAGTTTCCTAGAATTCTGGACACAGCTAACCCTCAAAACACTGTAACCTATAGGACGGGTTTTCTCGGATAAGGGGACCCAACTTGGTGTAGGCGAGTGAACACCTGCGTTTCCAATCCATGTTTTTAGATGCAGTGATTTACTTCCGACGTTCCTAGTGAAACTAACTAGGATTTGAATGGATAATGTACCACGAGCTAAGCCTGGGTCAGTGATAGTTCCTTAAACTTGTTGACACATGCGAGTGAGTGATATTTGTGATAAGTAACCGTAAATGTTTACAAAAATACAACACGTTGGGGAATTCACGGGATTACTCCGGCCACGACTGTTTATTGGTGGAACATTCTCATTTGTCTTTGCGGAGGAATGAGGGCTCTAGGAAGACTTAGGTTTTCTCTGGCTGCGCTCTTTATTTTAACCACCATCAGCATTCATACATATAAACATTTCCATTTATGTAGGTGTACGAAGAAGATGTCAGGAGGCTGCAAAAAGTGCATATCAGCTGCAAGGCAATAGATGACAACAAGAAATGGCCCGTCCGCCGTATTTTAATAAGAAAACCAGTGTCATATCAGGCTGTGAGTGACCACGCGTCGTCTGGTACTAGGCACTCAGACGGTGAGCTCGTTTTCATTGAAGGTTTTTCTTGAATAAGTGTAATTCTCTTCTTTTTCTCGCGGCTATCTGTGGGTACCACATCCGTCAAGATCAATTGCTCATTGGATGGGTAAAATTGTGAAAGTTTTAATGCTTGCAAAGGTTCATGTGTCCTTTTTGTTTTTATCTATCCCAACTGTTCAGGCAAACTAAAACAAGGAAACAAATCAACAAAAAGCTCCACTGACTTCGATTGCAGCGCGGCGCAGTCGGAATTTGACGGTTCTTGCCCAGGACTTCTCGATCATTCCCAAATGGAGAACTACTGGTTCATTGTTGGCGATGAGTGTATGCAATTCACGGGTAACCATGTTGCTGTTTGCGAGATTCCAGCCACGACTGGTGATGGAAGACTGTTGAACAAGCTTACTGGTATGAAATCTTAACCAAAAGCTTGCTGCGTGATCTCGAGAAGTTTTTTCCCCAGTTTTCCCATCATATGCTTGAAGTTGTTCTAACTATGAAATCGTGTACTGGACACAATCCTGACCCGAACAATTTCAGATAAATGGTCAGCTTGTTGCACAGACTACAACAAAAGACATTTACGATTCATCCATTAGTCAACAGACATCTGTTTTACTACATCACAACGTAGGAAGTATAGGAGTAAGAAGCAAATAACAACCCTGCTTATTTTCTTAGGTCCTATTTTAAATTTCTTATCTCCGCTTCAAAGCAAAAACAGTCGAGGCCAGATAAAATCATTCGAATTTAGTTGTGGAATAATGTGGTGTTGAAGTTCAGTGTGTAAAGGTTTCACCTTTCGGTGGTGCGATTAAGGATTAGATAAAATCACGTGTTTTGACGTCGGTATCCTTGTTTGGATGGACGGACCACCGGTTGTTTAGGTCGTAATGCGGACATACGTCATTGTTGTTAGAGTGATTATGTTTGTTTAGGATACGATGACCCTGTTCAGTGCGAACAAAATTATTTATATGTCACAGTGACCTCCCGGATCCACTAACAGTTGAGATGACTTAACTTACTGATCATTCCATCCAACATTTTACGTGATCCGCGAAATTGGGAGAGGCGATAGGATGGTCATGTCAAATCGCATTACAAGAAAACAGTTTTCTGTCGTTCATATTCACATCACTCTCGTTTGAACAGTCGTCCTCCTGTCTTGGCGTAATTATTCTGGTGAGTCCACAACAAAAGAGGGAAGCACTAGACTTGAATATGAACAATACATATCCCGCAAACCCCAAAATAGAAATAAAAAAGTTGTCCAGCGGGTTTCAAGCGTCTGTGGCGCTCCCTGACTGGGAAGTCCTGACAGGCGGGCCAATCGACCGTCAGAACCAGGACAGTTACTGGGTCGTGATTCGATGATGAGTCGGGTACACCAATCACATCGTTCAATCGTGAACACGTTCGCCCGTTCAGACGTGAGAATTCAGATGCGTCCAACGTGTGCTGGTGGAGTAATGGTAACACGCTCGACTCGCAAGTCAGTTTTCCGGCAAGGTCATCGGTATGCACTGCTGATGAGCTCCGATAAGAGCGAAACTCGAATCCAGTGCTTCCAGTTGGTGTGGACTCACCGGAATAATTACTCCAGGATAGGAGGACGACTGTTCGAACGAAAGTGATGTGAATACGAAGAATAGTTTTCGTTTTCTAGTCTTAAACCGACTGGGACCATCGACCCTAAACAGCGACTTTTCGCCAGAGCGATCAGCAGTTGGATGTTTCATGTCCTACCTTCGTACCAGCGGAATATGAAGCTCGCTGAGAACAATTGGCCAAAATGAAAAAGCAGATGAAAAGTCAACTCTCTCAAGTCACCGTTCTATTCAGTTACCGTCCTTTTCCCGTCGTTATCAACCCACCGTTACACTATGGCACCACCTGGGTCAGGTTCATACAATTACAATTTTCATGTACAAATTCTGAAGACATTGTAGGCAATAATGCGTAAATGTACGCGAGAAAAATTACGCAGAACTGGTCGCAAAATCAGTGGTGGATATGCCACACAACCAAGTAACAATAAATAAAATCACGCAAAAAGTTTCACAATTCACTGTGCTTCATTCTTTTCTCAAATTAAAATTTGTTTGCTATAATAAGCGAACGCAAAAATGACTCCAAAAGTCTCCAAAATTGTATGGGATCGGACTGACTGGTTTCTGTTTGCAAGAGGTTCCATTCCCTCTTTCAATAAATATCATAATCAGTTCGGTATGTCTTCATTGACTGAACCCACGAGTATGCATTTGGTCAGGTTTGTATTCATTGTTGATTTCTGGATAAAAAAAATAATTACGCGACCTCTCAAGGTCGATTTTTGATTCGAGGAATATGGTCATGCATATTTACTACCTATGAGTTCTCCCATTAAAGGTTGATTGTCATATTTAGAGGGTAAGTTCCAGATTATTGCGACAAATTAATTTTGAACTTATAGTTGACGTCAAAATAAGCGGTGAGGTGCTTGAAGAGATCTTTGGCGTACGTCTGAGCCCGGAAAACGCATTAGAAATTTTCCGGAATTCGCAACTTAGTTCTTCTCCTTGGGATGCTGGACTCGGAACTAATCTGTAAGCCGCTGGAGTTATCATTTCGAAAAGTCTTGTCTTTTCCGTGTGCTTTTTCCTGGTAACTGATATCCAGTACCCGTGTCAAAAGCTGCCAACTCAACTGGGTGTAACGGCAAACTAAACATTTTGGGGGAGTAATTGAGGCTTTACTCAAGTCGAAGACAATGAGCACACGATGTGTAAACTGCTGAGGGAGATAAAAGCAAACAGTACTTTCAGAACAGCTTTTGAGAAGCCGTTATGTTCAGTTTGCTGCACTCAATCGCATATCTTTTCATCCCCAAGAGTCAAAATATGAGATTCTGGTCAAGGCTGGAAACGGAAGCAACAGCGGGAAGATAAGAAGCATGTACATCATTCTTTGTGGCCGGGAAAGCGATTCAGCTGAGGTACAGCTTATGTCGCAAACAGGGAAATACATACAGCCAAATGGAGTGGACAAGTTTGAGGTGAGCATCGAATTATCAATGGCATTAAATGCACTCCCATACCTCCACTTTGAGTGACCTCACACTGGTGTCCCGGTGCTTATAAGGAAATATTGTTTGCTCTTTTACTTGCTCCTTCTAGTTAACGTTGATTGGTCTTGGAGAATTACGGACTGTCAAAATTCGTCGGGATGAAGCCATTGAGTCTCCAGACTGGTATTTGGAGTGGATTTTAATCAAAATGAGCAATTCCCAACAAAGGCTTGAGTATCTATTTCCCTGTTACTTTTTCCTATCGCGTGACCGAGAAGATGGACTCGTTTCAGCAGAAATAACACCGGCATCCTCCGATGTCTTTCGGCGTTGGAAAGATGGAAAGGATATCAAGGATTGTACCACACTGCCTGATGCAAGTGAGCAGATAATATTGAATTATACTATTCCCCTTTTTGTCTGTTTACCGTAATTCACAGTTGTGGACTTAAACGGAATTCAAAATGGGTGCAATACCGGGAGTCTCCTGCATCCAATACGACAACTTCCGGGGAGTTTGTCCCCCCCCCCAACTGTAATAATGGAAGACTAATCGACGCATTACTCACAGCTATATGGTTCATCCGTCCTTTTTTATTTTTCTGCTGAGCCACACATGTTGTAGAGTAGATTCAATATACAAATTTATATTCCGACCAATGTGGCGTTTATGCTGTCATGTTATCTTGACTGAATGAATAAGAAATTACGCATAATTTGCATTAAACGGAGAGCTTGGAAAAAACCACTAACATGGTCCACCTCAAATAGTCAACATAATGTGTTCGGAATAACCTCTAGAGCAAAAGCCAAGGAGTAATTTTTCTTTGGATTATGGGGAATTTTAGGTAAATGTTTAAAAGCCAATGGGTCGATCTCACATTTTATCTGTCTCTAGCCACCATGGAGTGCGTTTAACCTAATTTAGGGACCGTAGGTGTAGCAGAACTTCACAATGAGATACTTGTAAGCATACAGTTTTGGATGTTTATCGGGGTTCAACCTAACTAGCATGAAAGAAATTTCCTTATTTCGCTCAACGTCAGAGGGTCCCAGAAGAGGAAGGAAAAGAGTAGAAAACACAGTCAAAATCGAGTTGGCTGCCCTGGTTAGTGGGAGTCAGGTTGATGCCATCAAAGTTTAGTCAGGGTTATCAGAATAAGTCTTTATTATTTCCCTCGGTTAGGCTTATACCGATCATCCTGTAAGCATGCTGTGCAAATACTGTGTACATGCTGGCTCAATTTAATTTGGACAAATATGGAAGAAAAATAGAGAATCAAAAGGTTAACTGGTAGAGTGGGTTCGAAAACGAGCGACAATCTTTGCTGTGGAGACTGAAACTGATAAAAGCAACTTTCTGATGTCGACCGATCGCCTCTTAGATATGGACAAATCAGTGAATGCTGCACGCTCCCATACCGAAAACTGTCGCAAACTACTGACGTGGTAAGTCCCCTGGTCCTTCATTTGCTAAGCTCAATAACTGGTGCCGTCCAGTAACTTATTGGTAGAGGACAGGTCACCGACTAATCGAAATTTCGTCTTTTCCATTAATACAAAAGTTTTGCAAACAATAAATACAGGCTTTATATCTAGATCTATGGAACACTCACCTTATGTATGATTAGACAGTTAGGTGCTCCGGACCCCAACTTGGTGGGAACCAACTGGCGAGGTCAACGATGGTCGAAAGCTGAGAACGTACACCTGCCTCTTTTGCAGAAGGACTAATTTTTCATTGAGACCAAAATTCTGGATTTGGCGGGCAAACTGACGATTGCATGACGTAGTAATAAAATGAGGGCGCGGACAGAACACAAGCTTTGCTATTCTTACAGCAATCCCTGATGTGATTCACTGCACTCTTGGTAAAGGGAAAACTGACTAATTTAGCCGTACACACACCAGAACCTCGAACACCGCCAAAAAAGCTATCCGACTAATGACAACCAGACCATCGCTGTCTACCCCTCAATATCTATCGAGGACTAGACAGTATACCAACACTTTCATAGCATTTTGATGGTGCTTGATTCACACGTCGTTTATAAATTTACTTCATCTGTCTAAGTTATTTCTCACTGTAAAGTAGACATCAGGAGTAGGTAGACAGAGACAGCCGCTAGTTTCCTCGATGTTACTCTCGTGATTTTTTGATATATTAGGCTTCTTTTTAGCATGATACGTCATGATTCTTCGCTTATTATCTTCAACTAAGTAAGGGAGAGATACAACATGGCACGTTCTCTCTACTAGGTTCGCCTGAAATGCTGCATGTTCCACTGAAGCTTGCACCTCAGGGAAGCTACCTCGTACTCCTAAGAATGATTAAGTGTGGTAGAACTTGGCAAGATTTGAAAACTGGCTCTGTGCCAAGATTTAGGATAAAGTGAGAGGTCCCTTTAGATTACGGAAAGCTCCAAAAGATAGGTATGAGCTTAGTTGCGCACTTCAACAGCAGTCACATCGTAGACCTAATAACTGTTGCTGAATAGTGGAAGGGATTTGACAAGGATTTATCACCAGCTGTCGCTTCCTATTTCAACCCATCTTCTCCGTTTTAGACGCCGAATTACTCATCTGGGATGAGGTGATTGCTGAGGGAGTTTTTGAGGGTTTACATTCGAGGAATTAACCAGCAGTCTGGAAGTTACATTTTCTTATGTCGGCGAGGTATGTGCGACTATATCGCGGGTCAGTTAATTTAAAGCAAGTCACATGATCCGTTTACCGTCAAACAGCCAACACACACCGTTTTCTCTTCAGTAAAATCTGGAGAGCTGAATGTTGAAGCGTTTGCCGCTGCATCGCATAGGTTACACTCTCAAATTTCAAACTGGTTAGACCCAAAAAAGGTATAGGCGCAGTTCATCCTGAAACCTTGTTCGTGCTTGTTGCCTTTTCCCCTTCTTCTATATAACCATCTAGTACCGCTTTGGAAAATGCCTTATTCACGTTCATATATAAGTCCACAAGTTGATGTTTTTGTTTTTGTTTTTCACAATCAATCTGAATGTTTAAACCAACAGGTGGGCTGACGACGTTTGTCATACGTGTTCGTACCGGAACTGAATTTGGAGCTCGAACAAACGCCCGGGTTTTCATCGAGCTGTTCGGTGAACATGGTTGCACTGGTACTCTCCAGCTGGCGAACAGTAGAGATGAAAACGGAAGAAAGAAGCGAAATATGTTTGAATCGGGCGGAATGGACAGTTTCAAAGTCAGGACAGATCACGTGGGCTCAGTTACTAAGATTCGGTGAGTATAGCGTGCAGAGAATAGTGGTCACAAATCTAATGTAAAGCCACCATATTTAAAGTTTGTCTAGGTAAGTTGGATACGCGTTTTCTGTCACTTCTTATGTGACCTTGGGATTGTAAGACTCGTTTTTTTATAAATGTACTCAAGTTTTGCTTTCGTTTAGATAAATAGGGAGCTCAGGAGTGGCCTCTATGGGGCAGTCATCTCGTCTGAACTGGAGCTCCGAAGCTGTTCAAGACTTATAACGTCAAGACCACATTGGAACATTTGTTCAGCTCATCGTTAGGGATGAATATGTGTGGCAGAGTCATCCAAGCTAGAGGTGACTAGCAAGTGCGCGATATCATGTTTTGTCCTACAGACACTCAAAGCTAATCTACAGGTTGACTTCAGCCCCTACCCCGGGCAGACTGTTGCCGGCCCGACCTAATAAATACTATTCTTCCCACACGCACAGTAACATTCAAGCTGCAAAATCTTCCACGTGTAAATCACGGATTCTGCATACTTTCTCAGCTTTCCAAAGGGTACCTCCTAGGTGCTCGTAAATTAGCCCAACGAATGTCCCAAATTGCAACTGCTCAAATCTGATGATCGGGAAGGAACTCCGAAAAAATTGCGAACCAGGCTTACCTATATTTATGAACATTGTGTACAGACAGGTGATACAGGCTTTCAGTTTATCATTTGACCCTGGTGAGTCATGGTTTCAGATGATCTCCATATCGGCATAATCAGTCTTCCTTGTCCGATGTTTCTGAGCAGATAGCTGAGTAATTTTATGCAATGTTGTATTGGGCTAGAACATGACGAGATATTGTGTCAGCCTAGCGCACAGTAAAATCCAGTTGTATGAAGAGACAATAAACTGACCGTCCTGAAGAATGACTAGAAGTAAACTTTATATCCACGACGTCAGGGGCGAGTATTTTGGCTGGAACTAGTGACAGAACTTCATCACACGCTTGCCAAACCAGATAGTGAACTGTCATCCAGAGATTACACTGGTGCTCGGTGTGGAGTTTGGTCTTCAGGGAGGCCGGTGTGATGAGCAAAGTTATAGCCTGCATACGATGTTTATGGTTCCAGTGTGAAGCCTACCCTGAATAGTACGGTTAGTGTGCCTCGTTTTGATTTCTATGTGCTGATTAGACGGACCATTGGGATTCATTATGAAGGCGCATTCGCCAATGAAGCAGTCAAATATACCTCATCTGTGTGCGACGGTATAGAGTATATTCAGCTTTTAAGATATGCTGGACGATTCTGAAGTATGTTATATAGAAGAACATGAATAAAAAACCACCAACTCACCAGAAAGAATCCACCTTTCTCTGCAGATCTTGTTCCTGTGAAATTTTACAAGTCGAAGACCCGACTCGTACACCATGTACAAACGATGAATTTTGAGGCAGAATCCCATGGCCTAGATGGAAAGAAGAGTTATAATGTTCGTAACTTTCTACTTTTGCTTTTGATGCAAGCAATAGTTAAGTTTGGGTCGAAATTCGAGACCGCCTGCTGTTGGCTCATTGGAGCTGCAGCGGAAATTTATCACCAGCGAATGTCGGTTTTCAGTCTGAAAATTTAATGTGTGGGCGCGCGTGATAATTATTCTGCTATGTCGTCAACTAAACTGATATGCATTCGAGACGCTAAAACACGACTAACTCAATTTCTCAAGGTCGGGGGAAATCCGTGTGCTAGAAAGAGGAGCTCGCAAAAGGCACGCGCATGGGACACGCGCAGTGGGCATGCCTTGGTGGAAATTAAAGTGTGCCTCCCATGGTGGAGCAAAGTCCATGTCTACTTAAAAACCTGTAGGACACAGATGTCAATGCAAGAACCATACCAACGAAAAAAACTTGAATATCGTTCCAACTGTAACATACAGTGGCTGAGTGGAAGAATAGCTTGAGCTAGAGATCCAGTCGAGGCTTCTGTTACTGCCATTCTAATTAGCCAATGAATATATAAATCAAACCTTCTGGTTGTGAGATACATCTACTCAATTCTAACGAAGTGAAGAAGGTCCGTGGCAATATCCTGATACGGTAAGGACACAGAAACACTACAACTAGAAACCACCCTGTCTACCCATTCAAAAGCTGAATTCTAGAGCGAGGATCTTTTCTGATACACAACTGGGCAGGTTGAGTTCTACGAGAGAGACGACACTCGCCAGACAAAAGTTAAACTGCCATGGAAGGCTAAATGCTAAATCTCATCAACTCTTTGCTAGCTAGTACACACAGAGATCAATTTCATGTTGATCTGCAGGGACTGTCATTGCAAAAGTTGTAAAAGTTGTAAAAACTGCGATGCAGGTAAAGTTGATGTCCACTAAGTCCACGGATGATGAACGCGAGCACTCTAACTTAAAAAGTGGTAGAGGATAAACTCAACAAGGTAGATTTACTCACTACTTCGCACTCAAGGCGCAGTTCGAAATGTCCCCTGAGGTGGCATTTAAAACCGCGAATGAGTTACGATTACGTGATTTTTCATTTAGTGTACGGTAGACGTGATGTGTTTATTTACTTTCCTGATCAAGCAGATAATGAGACAAACACCGCATGGTCTTCAAAACACCGGTGTGCAAATAACAGCTGACGAAAACCTTGTCGATCTAGAATATGCAGACGACATCGTTCTCGTCTTCGAAGAGAAGGCACAGGTGTTTTTGGATGAACTGACCAAAGTCATCCCGTCCTTTGGCATGCACTTTGCATCCACAAAGTGTAAGGTCATGCTCCTGAACATGCAGCCACTAAACACGCAACTTACAATCCAGTGAGAGGCACTCGAAGTTGTGGGGCATTTTACATATATTGGAAGTTGTATTAGTTCTGACTGTAGTGTGACAGATGAGGTCAATGCACAAATCTGCAAGGCTCTGGTCGCTTTTGCTTATTTGAGACATCTACGGCGTCAAAGCGGTATATCTCTGAATCTCAAGGGACATGCGTCTCATGATACAGTAAGGGCTGGTTTGTTGTATGACTGTATGACTTGGCCTATTCGAGCAGCAGAACTGAGAAATCTTGAGGGGCTCGACAACCGTTGTTTCAGGACCGTAGTTTGTGTCGGTTGGTGTCGGCAAATCCGTAACAAGGCAATTAGAAAGCGAGTTTTCGGTTGTGCAACGGAAACTTCTATTGAAGTATGTGTCCAGCACTAGAAGCTGCGTTGGTTGGGCCATGTACTCCTCAAGGCCAGCCATCGTTTGCCGAGGAAAGTACTGTTTTCCATGCCCAATTCAAAGTGCCGGAAGCAGAGAAGTGGTCAATTCTTGACCTAGCGTAGGGGTACGCAAGAGGATGGAGGTCACGTGATCCTCACTGCGCCTGGTTGTAGACACTGCTGCTGCTGATCGATGTCAATGGTGCTGTTGTTGTCAGTTTTTATCCAGATTGCCTGAATGGTGTTTGGCGGTGTAGGCACTTGGGCGTGATTGTAATAAGCTAGCACCAAGTCCATTCCATTTCTTCGCAATAAGGCCTTCAACTAAAACGGCTTCGGAGCATCAGTGCTGAACAATGATGTCATGCTGTCCATGATAATGATGATGAGATGTGATATGTGTACCTGAATCATATTATCCGATCACGATGTTAATCAGTTTTGTCTATTGCTTACGAGATCATGTGCACACTCGATTTTTACAGTTTATGTTCATCACTACTAGTCTATGCTTAACTTCTTGCGTCTAGGTGATGTTACACTTATCGCGCTTGCCAGAAACAAGAGTGGTGATAAGTTGAATTAATCGTGGATTTAGAAAACTTCTGTCTGAAGTGCGTGTAATTAAAGGGGGCAACGGGTGAAAATAAACAATGTCCATCCTATTAACAGTTTGTGTATTGGTTTTAACTCTGTTTTGGTCCACGTAATGATTTTATGCCAGAGGGCCAACGAAGTGAAGACGGGAGTCAATATTGATGGTGAGGGCCCCACCGGTGTAGATACCTGAGGCAGATGAATGAGATCAGTTGTCTCTTTTTGCGCTTCCCATAGGTCATTGATGTTCAAGTGATGTACAGCAAAATATGGTGATATGGCTCTACCCTCGTCAGAATGGTTTAGTGAACTGACCTTGGTTACGTTTCCTTGCACTGCTTATTTACGATGAAAGCCATCAAAGTGATTCCTGATTGGTCAGCCGGAGAAAAGCGATTGGGTCTAATGACAATAAAATGTTTGAAATTCATACCACGGGAATTAGATGCGACCAAACTAAGACCTTCGCTATAACAGTCTCCTGAAGATACAACACTGTCCTGAGAGCAGCTTTCCGTTTACCTTAGCCGTTGGCCAATAAAATCATCATTGTGGTCTATATAGAGAAAGGTGAGTTCCCCCCAAAGAATTCTGTTTTGAAAGGATTATTGTGCTGCGGGTCTTCATTAGTGTTCGTTGTGACATATTAGTCCTCACCATACAAGTCACTTTTTCCGTGTGAGTACTCACTTTATATGAACTCGTACGGACTTATATGGACTTATGTAGACCCATATACTGGCTTTCATATGAAATTTAATGTTTCAGAGGAAAACCTGGCAACCAATATCTACCCGTTAGCTGTCTGCTGGTCAAACACTATCAGACGAACCACACTGGATGCACCATTTTACTCTATACTAGGATAGTTTGTGTCCAGAGTCAGATTGTTTGATCATTTGGTGCAATATCTGGCAAAATGTTTCAGTTAACATCAGTGGCTGGTATGATTTCAGCTTTCTGTCGTAATTCGGTTGCAGAATTGGGCATGATTCATCAGGCGCCTCGTCCGCTTGGCAGGTGAATCAAGTAGAAGTGGAATCGGCAGAACTGAACCGAATTTGGACGTTTCAGTGCAATCGCTGGCTTCTTCCAGCAGCCAGAGGTCAGCACGTTGAGGCAGAATTCGAAGCACTGCATGAGCTTACTCGACCTCTACGTCCACGTGAGTAAATCGGTCTCTGATGAGTGCCCGTTTTGAAACTGGTAAGTTGCATAACATAATTGTATGAAAAATACCTACTGGGGGCCTGGAAAATGGTGCAAGTTATTCCTCAGTAAATGCTATATGGGAAACAGAACGCCGACATTTTTAATGGGACAAAATTCATCATTCATTCTTGGATGTTTAAGATATCTGATATCCTTGTATTTCATTCTGTCTGGCAAAGCCTACCTACGCTGGGAGACCGGGAGACAGTTTGTAACTGTTTGAGCCCTGTTTGAAAATAACAACAGTGTACACCTAACACAGTGGACACGAGTTGAGCACGCAACTTCCTGGATTGTAGGTGAAAAACTTACAACCTAGCTACGTGTGGCTGTTTCCCCAACTGTGATCAAGAAGAAATGTTCTTTTAAAAGAGCAGTTCATATTCGAAGACCGAGAAAAATATGCACCACCGTGACAGAACTTCATGGCTTCTGGACTTTCCTTATAGTTTGTTGATGAAGATACATGAACCTGTCCGAAGGCGTACTTGAGCTGGCACACGACCTAACAGTTACTTGTTTCTGTTCCCATTCTATCCAACAAGCTAACGCTTTGTTTCGAACCGTTTCTATCCAGCAATGACTTTCGAGGTGAAAGTTCACACAACCGAAACGTCTGGTTCTCCGCGTATGACAGGAAAGGTATTTCTACAACTATTTGGTCGAGACGGTGAAGCCTGTGATCCCGTACGCCTCACGAGAAAGGAAGAAAAAGGTTCGCCGTTTAAACCTGGGACAGTGGACACCTTCCTCATTGATACGGATCAGATTCCGTTACCTCTCCAGAAAATTCGTCTTTGGCATGATGGCCGTGGAACTCAACCAAATTGGAATGTCAGTCGAGTGGAACTGAAGCTCATTCATCCAGATGATCAAGTAAGATGAATAAAAATCAGCACTGCGAAATTTCTGAAAAGTTTAGTTTAGTATTGATACCTAGTTGAGGCATCATCTACCATACAGATTATGCCCCTTTACAACTACTACCTGTTATAAAGATAACCTGTGATAGGACGATCTATAAGTTCCTAGCAGAAAAGGCCAGATCAATTGCTTTGGGTTATCTGTTTGGCACCACTCTGAATTTGAAAATGGCATTCAAACGTCCTATTGGATCTTGTCGAATCTATGAATAGATGCTGAATCATAATAGCTTTTACCATAATCCAACCTTTTAGTCACGAAAGTGAGGTCTCACTCTAACTGCCGTAAGAATCTCGAACCCTTACTTAAGTAAATAAATTACTAAAAACTAGAAAAGTACCCACATAACTTTAAACAGCTAGGGCTCAGAAACATAACACATCACTTAGTTTTGACCTCTACTTCAGGTTTGGGGTCGAATGTCACTTCATCGCAAAAAAAATATTTTAGCCAGTTCTTGCTTGCGTTTTTGTTGAAGTATACCGGATATTCAGATAATGTTTCTTATTCCCTAGACCTACATATGATCTAAAATCAGCTTTAGGCTAGGCTTCCCAGAAAAGCCTCTGGTTAGCGAATTCAAAAAGTAAAGGCTTTGGAATCAAACAGCCTTCTTCCTGCTGTTTGAAAAGAAACTGAGTCAGTTTAACACATTGGTAACACCTTTATTCACAGGAACCCCATTTGCACCGTTTTCATTGCTACAAATCTGTTCCCAGCTGAGCTAAATGAATCTATTTTGCTATGCACTCAATCCATACTTCACCAGTAGTGGGATGCGGTTGTACAGGATGAAAGAAATGGTCCTACCCTAACCCCGATTTGTGAATCGTTTGTCTCGACTTTAGTGACTATGAAATCATAGGCAAGAAAGCAAATATGTTACGTAGTTATATTTGATATGCGTAAATGTTAATCACATCCCAAAATTTAGTGATCTGAGGAACACGTTTATATTCCTTATTCTTGTGAGATCAGTTGTGTTAGATGATTTTACCAAATAAGGGGCATCTGCGTGGCAGACACAGAGTGAGAAAACTGTCAAAGTACATTTCGGTGGATTGTCACACGGAGACGTTTTTACTCTGGCGTTGTCAGCGTTTTTTATTGCATCTTGTTGGTATATTTTCAAACTAACTTCGGGTTTGGTAGTGTTGATGCTCTGACTGAACCGTCTTTCCTACCCAACTGGATACGTGGGATCCCAAATTGGTCGGAGTGAACTTCGATTTTGGTAGAGACTGATCGAGGGCTATCCAAATGAAGAGGACAGTTGCTCTGAATGACCAATTGTGATTTTGTTTGAACGGCGGTGAATGTGTGCAATAAAAACATTCTCCTTTGAATTGAACGCCTTCTCAGTTTTCAAAAACCTTGGACTACCGTCTTCTATATCAGTGAATTGTGCATCATATGATCCCCATATACATGAAAGCACACATGAGATAAATAGGAGGTAAGCCCGCTAGTTTAATATGCCAAACCATCTGCTATCGCTTGCTCTTTCATAGATATGCAAAAGTTAATTGACATCTTTTTGAGCAGTAGTTATAGAACTTTTGGATACTATGAGCTTCTTAGCCAGATAATGCAGATTTAATGTGGATAGCGGCCTGTGGTTAGCTGCAATGTGATGCTTAAATTTGTCTTGATGATTGACGAAATTCAACAGTCATTCCTCATCGATCATCCTAATATGGAATGAATATTTGATATTTGAAATCCAAAGAGACAGTTATTCATACACCGTTACCAGAATTTGTGATTTGATTCTTGCATTTAGTTTTCAATGTTCCAGTTGTTGCGTGAATAGTCACTGAGATCTACGGGTACACTAAAACTATACGTAATTCAGTCAATGGGGCCCAGTTTCGGCTCGGCGGAAGTGTTCCCTCAAACAACTGTGTTCCTCGGTCGTTTTATTAGATCGTAAACCATCTGCATACTGATGGACAGTGTTCACCAGCTAAGTAACACTTTCAGCACACAATACTTTCAACCACAGAAAATCGTTCTAGCTCTTTTTGTTTGCAAGGTAAACGAAACCATGATCTTTCCGTGTGAAAAATGGCTTTCACCCAACGAAGGAGATCTGGCACTGGAATGCCTACTCTATCCTGTTCAAACAGTCGCTGAAATACAACCTGCGAGTGAAGAAATCCAACCAGAGATTAATTTGAGGCAATATGAAATCCATGTCATCACGGGAGACGAGCAGAATGCCGGAACAGACGCTAATGTATATCTTACACTATACGGCGAAAATGGTGATAGCGGAGAACGCAAGTTGACAGAATCCCAAACACATAGAAATAAGTTTGAGGCTGGAAATGTGAGTTACCTGTTCAGATGCACTATGCTTTTCTATGAATAACGTTTCTGTGCAACACTGCATTGTCATATGTCTTCAGTGCTCTTTCCTCCAAACTGTGAGAAAAACTATAAAATAAGGGTGGATCGGTCCGAGAATTTACATCAGTCAACCAAAGCGAATAGTGAGCCATCACGAATCGGCTTGTTCTGATTCATCACTAACCTCAAACGAAACCACAGTCATTATCACGATGCCTTTGTGTCGTGTGCTCTGATGCCACTTTGTCCGACACAACATTAGCAGACACCAATGTATCATCTAGAGTCCAGGCTTGCTTCTGGTCATTCTCAAACATACAGGCAGAAATCGGACACCTAACCACAAGAGAACCAATTGATTCGGTGACTAAGCAGAATACGTGAATCCATGCATATCGAACGCAAATCGGCAACGGTCTTTGTGATAGTACTAAGGTAGTTGACGGCGACGAACTTTTAACCTACTCGTCTTTACCACCACTGGGTTGGCCAGAATCAGAAAACTATACGCGACTTAGCTGAGTCAGCCAATCTGATTAGCTGTTTAAGAGAAGTTGATCCACCTCCATTACTTTCACCTGTCAACGTTAAGGTTACAAAGCCGAGTTTTAATGCGGTCGCTGTGCTACGCAAAGCATCTTATGCATAGGATGGTATTTTCGATCGCCTTTTTCTTCACCACCTAGTACAAGCGCAGCCTACTCTGCCATGGCCTCCAAATTACTAGTTTCATTGTGAAAGCCTATGGGCTTGCATTTGTTCGTTTGTCTCATCACCAGGCTCTGGGATTTTATATTTCGAGGCTTGTCTAGGTCTGTGCACCGATTTGCTCACTTAACCTCTAACATTTGCTCGGAATTTGTTCTACTCTCATTTTTTCTACTCTCTACACTTGGTGGACATGAGGACAGTAACGCCTGGTATCATCTCAACTTCATCACTAAAGTGGGACGTCAAACATTTTTTGCCTCAGATGCATCTTAGATTGGACATTTCCATGTCATATATGAGTGAGTACTTGAATTGAGTTGGTCTAATTTTATTGAGTAAACAAAATGCTTGAAGGATTGTAGAAAAAGCCCCATTCAATACGAAAACAAACCGAACATTCTCGTTACTAAAACTGGTGGTCAGGCATCCGAACTTCTTCCCATAACACATCACCATGGTTGCAACTGGTTCAAACTACCACTGTTATCCGGAAGTGTTTGTACACTCACCAGCAATGCAATCCAGAGGTGTAAGAGAATGATGAGTGTCGTAGAACGGAAACCACCAACTGCTAGGCAAGGAACAACTGCACTTTAACAGCAAGGACTTGGGCACCACAATTCTCGTTGCTATGGTCTGCCAGATGACAATGCACTGTTATTACAGCCATTACTCAAATATCTTATGGAGGCACGGCGGTACATTTATACGCCCGGCAAATGGTGATGACCATGAACAAGATACGTTAAACATTCAGACCGGATTAGGCATTTCGAAATCTATGTCTAGAAAAAAAGTGGTACGAGTCAACACTTTTGGCATAAATAAAACTGACTGACTCCATTTGGTCAGCTTTTTCTCAATAAAAGCTCACACCCGCTCAGTTTGATTTCGCAACAGAAATTCAAGTGCCTGTCTGCGGTCAGCTGAACGACCTATGCTTAACGGGTTCTTTTTGACCGATGGTGCTTGGTGCAAGTGTTGTCACATTGCACATGTCAGTTTGTTTGATACGTTTAGCCATTTATTAAGGCCGGTGGTGTCTATTCTATCGGCGGCAGAAAGACAGAGTCACCGATATTGGCTATCTTGATGTCTAAGGCCACCGAGGACTGAGCTAATTTCAGTTGAGCGGCCAGGAACGTGTGCAGCTTATACCGTAGCTTATACGAAACCAGCCTGTTGGAAGGACCGTGTACAACAGTTTGTGTGAGCAGGCCACCTGTCGCCTCGGCAATGACGATGGAGTTTGTTGTGGACTTTTGAAGGATTTGCATTTGACCAGTGGCCATTTCCAAGTTTCAAGATGTCTACTTCTTTGCGTAGCTCATCCGGAGTGCATAGGTTTCTTGCTGGTGTAACAATTCGTCGACTCGGCCCATTAAAACGCCACTGATGTAGAGGCCCGAAACTAAGGACACCGAGTATGTCGTTTTTGTGAATGATGCTGCGACCCGATGCGTTATCCCGACGCCTTTTGAGCACAGTAACTTTCTTTCCTCACTCACCAAAATATATGAAGAAAACTTAACTGAAAAGCAAAGTGAGAATTAGAATATCGTCAGAATAACGCTTGTACTGTTTTCCGCTTGCCAGATTACTACATAGTTGTTCTTCCACCTTAGCTAAGAATGTGTAAGCAAATCTAGGTTTTGAAAGACTGTATATGACAACTCCGTCAATATGTCGATGAACAGAGTCTTCAAAACCGAGGCAAGTGTTCTCCGCACAGAAATTAAAATAGGCAGAATGCTCACCAAAATGTTTTGGCTAAGGATGTGATTACAAATTAAATACAGTTTAGTTGAATGGCACTTTAATAAGGCACTAATAAAGGAGCCTCTTCGCAATGTAGAGCAGAAAGCGTGTGTGAGCGCTTAGCAACCACCCTAATACCCTTGGAGAAACGTGGTCAGAAGCACAGTGACGTCCTCTTTGAACAGCGTTATATAACCACATCTTGTATTCTTTCATGTCAGGGCACAGTCGGGCGTTTTGACCAGGCACCGTTTGGGAACTTTAGCTAACGCAAGCTCAAAGCAATGCTACGGAAATTTGTTAGTTTGACCGATCGGCTAGTAAGTGACAGGATTCTCGCCAGTGGGGTCGGTTAGGTTCCAAGTTGTTAGGTTTTCCACCACGTGAGGGAGAACTAACCGGCTGCAGACGGTGAGCGCCAAGTGATCTAATCTCCGGGTGGAATTCCTAGATAGGGACAGCTGTATGGATGACCATACAGCAATAGAGAATATCTGCAATGAAGCGTTATGAGCGATTATATCTGGAATATCTGCGAAGTCAAAACACGTAAGCGACCACTCAGTGCTAGCTACATGCACATTTCTTCCTCACAGAAATATACTGGGCGTTATTCGTCCGTTAGGTTTTTCATGAACATAATTATGAAACGTGCACAAAGTGTTTGTAAATTTTGACTCTGCTTAGAGGAGATGATCACGTTGATCTTATTGTTTCTTCTCCTGTTTCCCATGGCAGACGGATATCTTCCACTATGATTTAGAGGATCTTGGAAAAATCTATAAAGCACGCATTCGGCATGATGGTAGTGGTCCTGGGGCCTCCTGGTTTTTGTCGCGAATAGAGGTACACTTGCAGGGAGCGGAAGTGGTCAGCTCGACTCAGGGGGCTCATCCGCCCAACACTCTTCTCGAGCCAACTGTATTCTATTGTAACCGATGGCTCTCCACTCAACATGATGATTGTTCCATTGATCGAATTCTTTACGCACATGACTACCGCGAAACAGAGTCGTTGACGTCGTTGCACACGAGTCCCAATAAGTTTTCGTCGGATTATCCACCCTACTTGTCCGGGACGTTTATCTTTCCAAGGTCGTCTCCAGACAAGGTACGGCAAGCGAATAACTCTGTTACACCCAGTAAGTCGCCAAGGAGTGATTTTACTCTATCAATGGGCATGATAACATTCAATCTATGAGAATCACTTCATCGAAACCAAGCTGTTCTATCGCAACTATCTTTTACCGATCGAACGCCCATTTTTAGTGTAAACAGTAATTCTCCTTCAGAAATAGCTTCTTTGAAGAACTTTCCCACGCATATGAAAAATTGCTGCCATTCAGTCCACTTCAGACAGAGTTCGCTACCAAAATTGACTTATGAACTGCTTCTCCAACTTAAAAACTAACTATAATATCTGAGCCGATGTAAGAACTTTTTTCGTAACTGACCAGGTAGGCAGGGAACAGCTGCAGGCCCTCCAGTGGACTGTACACAGCGATGAACAATAAATTAACTATCCGTAACTGTCCATCGTACTATGGGTATGTATGCGTAAAGTGCCTAGGTCTATACTGTATAGGAGATTATTCTATTTTGTTTGTTTCTCGGTAATGTTTGGCTCGTGGTGAATAAGTCTTCTGACATTTTCTGCATCTGTGCCCTTAACAGCTGTACCATATCACGTGCGTGTCGTCACCGGATCTATTAAACATGCGGCCACACCTGGACCTGTATGGATAAAATGCATTGGGAAACACGGCGAGGATATTGGCAAATTCTTACTTTTTAATGAAGTAAGAGGGACTGCACTGCGAAAAGGGACAACAGAAAAATTTGTGTTTGATGCACCAGCAGTCGATGCCCTCTCAGAAATCGAGGCGAGTATCCTTCCTTGTAGTAAACGTTGCGTTACTTACAGAATTTGAGAATTGATTAATATCACAAAAACTATTAAAACAGTTTGTATGCCACATAGTGTAATGAGATGTGTGACAATACCCAATTTCTGATACATATATTTGTGTTTTGGAGAATTTTTTCATTCAGTTCTTATGGAATACCATACGCTACCAAATCTGCTCAATAAGATCAAACCGATTTTCAGCCTGATTCCCTAAGAATAGAGTCTGAATCACACTCCAATGCATTCCAAAGCACTTAAATGTCATCCATTTGTTGCTAATAGGTTGTTGTTGGAATCCGACAGGTCAGTAAGGCTAAAATGTAGTTCTTCGACTGCAGGAATTGCTGAAGGCGTATACGTGGACCTCGAGTGGCTCTTTGGAGATTAAGCTTGGCTGCTTCAGTTATTTTGCTGCTGCAATGCGTGTCTCTATTTGCAATCAGCTTATTGCTTTACTCACCTTCAAGGTTCTATACCTTCCTGCTGACAGTGTGGACGCACGTAGGCTTCTATATAGAGTCACGCATCTAGCTCCCCCCGTGGCAAAGCTGAATGAAAGCCTAGTGCGAACTTTATTTGAACCCTGTTGTCAACAAGTATGGTAAATGTTCTGTATTTTCTCTATGGTAATTGATTTTAGGGAGAATTCAGTATAAATTCAGGGTATCCAAACCTTCAAGCCCATTTTTAACATATTGTTTTCCTTATCGTTTATTTATCCTCGCACACTCGAAAACAATTTTTAACATCTTGACAGTTGCCCTCTTGCATTCGTCAAATCAGAAAACAAAGGGAAAAATAGATTCCCTCCGGCAACTAAATATATGGGCAACATCAGCTTGACTCTTATTTTGTTCTAAAAAAGCCCAAGGTATCACTGAATGCACCTTACATACCAATTTTAAGTCTGTGTGTAGCGCGATTCACTTCAGGATATCACCCGAAGATGTACAGTCTGTTTCTCAACTTAAGGTTACCGCCAACCTGACCTCCCAGAGGCTTCAGTTTGCTAAATGTGGTTGTGGTTTTCATGATGTCAACGGAGATATATTACTGATTTCTAGTAGCGAATCCAGGCAGCGAATTCTTCATAGCCACTGAAGAACTGCTCAATTCAGAAATCATTTTAAATTGGAGATCGCAGAAACAAATAATTATTCGGGACAAACTATGGAATATTTATTGGAGTACAAGCTTCCTCTGCGAATAAAGATTTTTTGGGGTATCGCTGTATACAAGCGGTACTTTAGGGCTGACAGCTTGGAAAATTAACAAACCTAGAATAAGAGGCCAGTACCAGTTTACTTGTTGCCCAGTTATTCTGCCATGTACACTGATTCACTGAAAGTTGAGCTGACAGGGTGGCACTGTGCCTATGACTGAAAATTGACGAGCGTCGTTCCTCATGTGTTAAATAGTAAACACTGCTAGTACACGAGATACAGTCCACAACTTGTGACTTGATCGTGACACGTAGGCCACAGACAGAATGTCAAAATGAAAGGTGTGACAATGTGAGTTCCGCTAACGCCCCTTTCATATCGCTGCTGTGTGCCAACCGGTGATGCCTCTGATTCGTCCACGCGCGTGGAGAACACTGTTTTTGTCATTTTAATGGAACAACATGCTGCTGGGTTTCACTATTGATTAAAGTACAAAAATTAAGTGATTGCATTGTTTTTAAAGTGACATCTTGTTACATTTTGTATCTTAGTTGCCTTTCCTGAAAAGCGAATCCTCACTCGTCCTGGATGACCACCAAGTGCACCAGTGTCCCTAAACAAAGGCCCAAATGTCTTTAACTTAAGTTGCCTCTGTTGGAGATGAGCTTAATCTGCGGACAACTCTATACCAGATCACGAAGACTGGCCTCTCATCGACCCCCTCATTTACGAGGGACCAACGGCATTTTTAGTTCTCAAAACAATTCCACCATCAGTGGCTTTTAGAACAATCTTTGCTTTCATAACAACATATTATGATAATAAAGAAACTTTTTGGAGCTACTGGCTGAGATGTTCAGGGCCTTCTCAGAGAATAGCAATAAGGTATACTCTAAGCCAACGTGCTTCATTCAGGTTGAACAAAACTAAATAAGGAAATTTGGGGGCTTTGGTTTTAAGCTTTATTCTTCACTAAGTCATATACTGACTTACACAGACAATCTGACTATCGGTGAACAGTTAGCGTGTCAGACAAATGTTGATCCATCTCCACAAGAAATTTTGCAACCTATAAACCACGAGACTCAACAGTATCTTTGCGTGGAACGTTTCAAGTTAGAATTTTAGCAGAATGCTTACGACAGAATCGCGCTTTTGTGGTAGACTTTTTGTTTAGTAGCTTGAATGCATGAAATGTTACGTTTTTCATAGGTTTCTTATCGGTTTGGTAAACCCTCGAAGCAATTGTCTCAGGCCCGCTAATTTGCCAAAAAATTGATGCACAAAATGTCTATGAGGTTACACATCTTACATCAATTAGCAAGTCTTGAAAGCAGGATTTCCAACAAAAATTTAGTATCATGGAAAACTTCGCGTGAAGATCAGAAATGAGTGGTCAGTGAGACTCATCCCAAGATTCTGACAGCGCTGTTAGCCGAAATAAGAGGAACTTCACTTTACTTATTTAATTCTGGTGTTCTCTCACTTGTAAGCGCTTTCGGTGAAATTTCTGATTGCACCAAACGACCCTCATTTTTGCGATTCATTTGTCTTTCCACTCCGTTCAGGTTGGGAACGAATCAGTTAACGCCACTGAAACGGGTTGGTTTCTGAAACACGTTCAGGTTCTTCTCACTCGTGTTGGCAAATGTTATCAATTCAATTGCAACACATGGATTTCACGAACCCGAGGCGATAAGAAACCCGTTAAAGGATTTTCCATTTTCCGTGATCAAATTATTGTCGGAGTACCACGTAAGCAAAACTAGGTCGGAAGGTTTTTTTGCCTTAGACGGAGTAGAAATTTCAGTATTTTTCTTATCTAATTTGGCAAATAATAACTCTCAGTACCGACAAGTTTGTCGATCTACATCCAAACGTCTATGTCCAAGTAGAGAACATTCTTCCGGCTTGCTATCTTTTCTACTGCACATTTCTTGAGCTGTGTGACGAAGTAAGCTAACAACATTTTTGCGGACACAGTTATCTAGGCTCTGATGAAGAAATCGAAGCGCATGGTGACAACAACTGCCTTATGTCCATTGTAGCGGGTGCTCTACCACTCTCGAGCGATTTTACCCGCTCAACTGCCAGCGTGCACTTCATTAAGTGGTTCCAACAAGTAAAATCCTACGAAACATCTGCTCCTGTATAACATACAAACTGTAATTTTGAGCAAAAATGATGCTCAGATTTACATACTCGAAACTGATCTTGGGTGAAATAAGCAGTTCATGATTTCGCGCAAACATTAATCCACTTCTGTGTGTGTATATTTTGGAAACAGCACATGTTTGTAGTTGGATTCACCATTTTCAAGCAGTAGTGACCTGTTATCACCCTTTTTAAGTAGTTTCTCACATAGTGGGATACCCAAAGTAATTGCGAAGCAAAGGGGGAATAACTGCTTAATAAACCAATCTGTTGACCTCGAGACCTAGCACTTCTTCACGAACACCCAAAGTTCTCTTGACTCTCAAATTACCAGAAGTTCGAGCCTCCCAACATGATCCAACAAAACTGCGACCGATTATTTCGAACAAGAACACTTAATGAACTATCTCCCAGGCCATGTTTCACGCCTTAACCATGATTTCCACAAGTTCTTATTCGTTTGTATCACTTTGGAGAGAGAACTGCTAATGAAATGACAGACTGAGAAATGAACACGTTGAAGCACTTGATGTCGAAGAAATGATCATGTAAGTACGCTCATATCACCCAGCCTCAAAACTTTCAATAAATAGAAAACTACTCTGAATTATTTCTGCTTGAGATGATGGACGGTCCTACTGACTTTCTTGGTCACAGAAGGTACTAGCACACTGATGCTACGCTGTTTCAAGAAGGCTGCCCGCACCCTGGCGTCGACACCTGAAGCATGCAAACTGAAGGCTGGTAATCCCTTATTAGAGATGGTAGTTCTGTTGTGCTTCTGCTCCGTGCGCAAATCTGGTATGCAGCCATCACGCCCTATGCCTTAAAAAATCTCAGTTTTTCCGCAGCACTTTCTCTGCCGATTTATCATTTTTCCGATTTCTCTTCTGTGACCCTGATCCATTCCTGAGACTAGCCCCTATATATCCTTGCCATAAATTTGAATCAGTTCAGTTCCTTCTTTCTCATGCCTTTGAATTTTGTTAACGTTTTCTGCTTCCCGACGAGATTTGAGACCCGAATGGATTATATGGCTGCCACCAATGAGCGAATTTTGTCATGTCTAGACATGACTGTCAATTCGTCCGATAAATACACTTGATGGATTTTTGTGATCATTTATGTTATCCTGTGGAAACCTGGCGGGTTTTTGTCACGTCCTCTCAGGCAACTTCGAAGAAAAAGAGCCTGATGACCAAAAGCCACAATCTGCCAGATGGAAGTACATATCCAAACGTTAACTGGTATCGGGAACTTTGGTGAGATGTCTAGTGCTCACAAAAAGCTATCGGCTAGCAGCTCCAAATATCATTTGCTTCGAGCTCACCTGAGCAACTGGAAGCACCAATTCACCTTCGTCTACCCCTACGTGACTAGGCATCTTGTCAAAGTTTTCAGTTATGCCACGAACAAACAAAACAGTTATTTTTATATTTTGCCACATTTATTAATCCATTCTGATCGGAATGATAACAATCGGTGATTAAAGTTGAATTGTGACAAGGTTTCTTAGAACAGCTATTAGAAGCATCTTTGAGTGAACTCCGCAACTGAAAAGAATCACTGTTCTCACTAACCAGGCATCACGTGAGATGGCAGACATCCTCGCCTACTCAGCACACCTGCTTGCTTCTTTACCTGTTCATACTAAACAGGCTGCACTGAAGTAAATCTTGTTTGGCTTATTCAAGCCCGCTTCATACATTGAATCCAGTTTGCGAACCTGTACGATCAAAACTCCATAGCACTCCTGGTGAACATGAAAGATCACAAAACGATTATTTCTTTGCATTTCACTTTCTTTAGGTTACTTGCCTTTTTATCCCCCGTTTTTCTCTCTGTTCAAATACATTGATTTTCGATCGGCTGTACGCGCGATGGCTCAATACAATTGCGCGTCTGTAGACCAGACTTAACTTACATACGAGGCAGTCACAGGGACTTTCAATGTCACTGGGTGTCCGAGATATCAGAACATAGGACTGTCCCTCACCGAACTAACTTTTCTTGGCTCTATATTTCAAGATCCTCCATGGTGAACGGCCTTTCACTAATCATGATCAATAACTTCAGGTTGCCGCGTCAGTATTCAATTTCTCAAAAGCCCGAAGACTCTCAATTTTAACTCTCATCCAATCATGTACCAAGGTTAACCACTTTGTGCTTCACCCGACAATACAAATGATCTCCTACCTTGTTGTTCGGGCCACTTGGAAAATACTACTGTCTCGTGATGCGATCCCTGAAACGTGCTTCCGGGTGCAGCATAATATCAGGCGGAAAACTTCAGAAAACTCTGTCGAACGTCCAAAAGCCTTTCCAGCCAATTCAACCTAATACAGCTACAAATACAGCTACAACCCTGATTTCAGGAATATTTAGCTACTTACGATTGTGTGAAACCAGTGTAACTTTACTTATACGTGTGTAAATATCGAACTTGAAGAAAATGATTTCCTTGTTAAAGACAATTACCAATAAGCAAATTTGATCAAATAATTTTGATGCACTTTCCTTTTCCCAGTCATAACCTACCAGGTCATGATCGCAACTTGTGATGTGGAATCGGCTGGAACAGATTCAGATGTGTATCTTCAACTGTTTGGAAATCGCGGAACGTCCAATGAGAGACTGGTTGAAAAGAAAGACAGCATGTTCGAGCGGAGCTCATCGTGCTGCTTTCAAATGGAGTTTGAGGACGTTGGTGATCTGCAGAAAATTCGTGTAAGACAGGATCCACAGGTATACATTATATTTCGTTGAGTGACATCACAGGACTAAGTAGCCTGTGAAGTATTTCGCGCAGTTTGTAGCTTGGCATGAGATGCCACTTGCATTTCGAACTAAATGAGAACTTTGTTAAACAGATAGCTTTGACTGGAATGCTAGATCCCTTATAAACTCAAAACATATAGATTAACCATACACGAAGGATGTTCAAAGGATTCCTACAGTGGCAGTCAATTCCAATGCAACTGAATATAGGGCAGGTGTAAAAAAAACATCAATATTGTGGATATACTAAAGGTCTGTAAGAGAAACACAGGCCAAAGCATGAGAAAGAGGAAACAACGGATGAAATGAAAACATCAAGTCTAGTGTTCCCAAATTGTTGAAGCCGGTTATGGAACTTGAATGTCTTAGGTACTAGAACTCCCAACCTGTTTCTGATGACCTGCTGTTCCTTTTAAGGATACAAAGCACGAAATCTAGTCTATGCATTTGTTAAAGGTCTCATCTTAATCGGATGCATGGCTTTTGTGTGAAGAAACCTCATTTTCATACCGTGCAGTCCCAGACTGTGTCCCATGCCCCCACTATGTAAGCCACCAAACCATTGTAAGGAAAAGCGATTAACTTGCTAACACCACTCTGCAGCTGATCCGATGAAGCACGATTCTTAAATGATCACACTTGTCTTATGTTCGACTTACAAATACGATGCCTGCCAAAGTGTCCTGCATTGGTGAGCCACTCCCGATGGGCTTGTGACGAATGTGTTTGGTCTGAAGGCATTCGCACGTGCACACAGCTTTTTGTGGAACCAGCTTTTTGGAAACTTTATTTGAGTCTTAGGCTCTAGTTGGACGACAGGTCTGCTAACTTATCATAAGAGGAAGTATATAATACAATACAGTTGTATGGGTAACCTCAACGATGGGTATGTGCGCAAGCATTCCGCGCACACCCAAAATTTCTCAATTCTATCGTCGTTGCTGGGCGATTCCGAATAGATATTAGGTCAGGATTGGTGGAAGACTTTAAAGCGAGTACCGCCAACTCCTCGAAGACGGCGTATCCCAAGTGAGAGTTTTATTCCGAGTTCCGTTGCAACCCGATTATGACAAGCCCATCCAGCATCATGTGTGATCCAACAGGGCTGCAGAATGTGCATTAAACTCTCCAGTTGACCTCGGTTTCTAAAACCGTGACTCCCATGAAAAAACGGGTTTTTTTTACTTTTACCGGTTGCAACTAAGCCGGATATCGGGGATAAATAAACCAGAAAACACACGTTCTAGAAACACAAGCCATCGATTTAAATGAGGCGAAACCAACAATACTCGCAAGCAAGGAACAACAACTCTATTTCGCAGACTATAGCCCCAAACAAGCAGCATTTTTCCTTGGTGTGCACAAACGTACGTTGGACCCGGGTGAAAAGGCTGTGATCCCGAATAACCAACTACAATCTACGGCTCCAGCAGTCACCAGGCTTTAGAGTCGGCCGAGTGTGGGGCTGCTTGAATACTGGTCTGAGTGAAGCTACTAGAAAGCGATTCGTTTGGGTTTGCTCACCAGCTAAGCACTGGTAACCTGGTTTTGATACTGATATCCAGTCGACCCTCACAAGCAGTGCAGCTTATTTAACAGGAAGTGCAGAGCTTTTTAGCCAGGCGCAAGAGAAACTGTAAATTGGCGGGAGCCTGAAGTCTTCCCTTAGCCAAGCAGATCTGTTTTATCCCGAGTACGGTGCTTATGGCGGCTTCGTTGATTCAGGCCAATCTTTGCCGTAAGCCGGCTGGAGCAATCAGCACAGACCACTCTGGGGATCACCTGAGCCGTACGATCCTCTCTTGTAAGTGGTCAGAGATTTTAGACAAACCGTGTTATTCACTGTCAACTGTACCCTGTATGTTGAAATGAAGCAGTTTTGTCGGTTCCAGCTAGAAGCGCCAAAATCTTAGCTCACCCAGTGTGAAGTCCTGGTTACATACCAGCACCAACAGGAGGTAATTTAGCGCGCCGACAAGAGCTATTCACATCTGCGCCATATTCAATCACCAATGGGTTATTTTTACCGGAGAATCCGAATGGGCCATTCCAAGGATTCACCGTTTAGTTTAGTGCCTTATCTTTGCTAGCAAGATTCGGCCTGCGTTCGGTATTTCATAGCACTTTCGGCATTCTTGACCGAGCAACCGCAAGGGGCTTTTGGAAATGGCCTATTGGTATTCTTCTTTTGTAAGCTTGATGACTTCAGAAGTTGTTTCATTAAGGGATATTTTCCTCTCTAACAATGTTTTAGTAAGCGCCGAGGAATGAGTGTTAGCGGCACATGAAGGCGAGTGATGGCTTTATCAGGCAATGTGCTTATTCCACCCTGTTTCTAAGCACTTTAAATAAACTTAGATTTCCGTTCAGAAGACCAGATTTGGGCCCTGATTATATCCAGCAGTTTGAGGAGTTTGACAAAATTGTACATTGCGTCGACACAGCTCTTCAGGTGATTTCAGAGCCGGTTCAGCTATTCGGGATCTTGTGCTGTTGATCTGTGCTGAATCAGTCAAAAGCGATCGGATAAGAATATTAGGTATACCCTTTCCCCCCTATCCTAGTATCAGCAAGATAATTAATAACTAGGAGTCACTTCTTATTCTGAGGTATTAGGATTACCCACCTGTTTGTACTCTAAAGCTAGGTTTTGGGCAAAGCCATGATCAAGTCGCCAAGAATGGCCTCTTTGGAGCTTCGGAATATGTCCCAACTTGGTCATCATTTAGAATTTCTGTGAAACTTTTTAGAAAAGATGCTTTCCAAAACAATCGCTCTGTGTCCACGTTGAATGGAGCTTGCGACAGGGCATGTTAATCCTATTCTTCTAATGCTGAATTCCGATTCGCATTTTGTCGTCCTCACTTAGGGTAGCTTGTTTTGTGGAAAACGAACAATAGTGTCTAGCGTCCTTCGAACGTGGTTGAGGTGAAACTAATGGCATAGACATTCCAACTGGGCTGGTATGAAAAAAGCGTTGGATGCACGCGACCATGTAGCTTTAACTGTATAATTAATCAGGGTTCGTTTGAGAGAACTTTCGGAAGCCAAAAACGCTCCGGTTACTAACAAGCCGACTTGTGAATGTTGCCACTTGCCTCCAATTTGGAGTTTAAGTAAAACACAGGGTAATGGAAAATCGGGAGTTGCACCTAAATGATGAGCCCGAAAATAGGCGAGACCGGTTGCGGACTGTTGAATAGTTTTCAGAAACCTTCTGCATCAAATCAATTCGTGTTGGCTAACTCGCATTGCAAACTTTCGTGTTTTTGGTTATCTATGACAACCGTCTCCAGAGCAACATCCCTCACAAATTGCTTAAAGTAGCGTATAATCAGCCGACGGGAACAACAGCTGCATTACGATTCGTTATAGTTTCTAGTTAACCCACAACAAACAGTGAGCACATTCAGTACAAAGTCTCCACCCTAAGAGAATACACAGAACAAAATGAATCCTTTTGGAATTTCCTCTCACTTCGACAAAGGCTACTGAAATGCTGGCACTTAATGGGGAAACTACTCACTATGCGACTCAAAACGATAAATTGGCATGCCTAAGTGGCTGGATGCGCATGCTACACTGAGTATGAATATTTGCACCTAACTTAGGGCAAATCCTAGGAAAAGTCACCTCAGATAAAGTCAGTCCAACTCTGATGACAGTTCTGCTCCTCTGTTCTTCTTAATGTCAGCTGCGGTTGCGAATTCATCAAGCCTGGTTGAACATATCCATACCCAGGTGACGTGGTCACCGCGCTTGACCCTACCTTGTTTGCTGCTCCAGTTTTAATGTGCATATCCCAGGCTGTTGTCTCCTTTTGTCACCGGCGTCGCTTTAGACGGTGATAGCAACTGAGTACGTGCTTCAGACCATCGTAAAAACCAACAGAGGCATGCATCGCAGGATTTCCATATTTCTCTCACTTTCGTCACTCGCTAACGCATAGTAATCGAATTCATAGCTGCAAACGAACGATATACAACATTGAATCACACAGTCACAAGGGACAGTCTGGATCTACCAGGTTGAGCTACATACAAGTTCGAAGCACTGGACCAGTTTTGGTTGCCACTCTTCGGTCATGATCATTTCATAACGGACCAAGAGGTTTTGGCTATAAGTAGTGCATTACGTCTACACAATGTATTACGGAATTTTGAATATCGTACTGGGTGAAACATGAGACGGCCTGGTGCAGTACATTCAGTTGAGTAAGAACATCATAAACAAGAAATTCAGCCGCCGACACCTAACTGGTATGCATTTGAGTGTTTGAGCGTGGTTTGGGTTTTGTTTTTTCAACATAGCCGTGGAAGCCTCAGTATGGATGAAATTAGGACGTCTTTGGTGCGCCAAGAGGTGTGCTGAAAATTGGCAAATGTTTGGAGATTGTCTGAGGAGGTGAAATAGCTATTCAAGCAAAGGCTGTTTCGATGCAAATGACCTGGTGGATAATATGGGTTACAGAATGGTCGGACAAGATCTAGAACCTAGGCTGAAATAGAACGATTTCACTGGCAGGCAGATGACGGGCATGATAAAAGGCTTCCAAATATTGTTCATTTGTAGTTATACTATTGGTTATGTAAAATAGTGTCTTCAGTGAAACGCTAGGGAGGGCCTACCGATGTGTAGCTATCGTTTGCTCCAAAAAGTCTTTTGGTAAACTGTGGATTTTAAAATCTCACCCGGATACAGTGTCACCAATATGTCTATATGAAACTAGGTTTCCAACAGATACTTCTTCGAACAGTCCAAATATTTTACTGGGAGTATTATCCGAAACTTACGTTACATTGCCTTGATATATGCAGTTTCATCGTTGAGTCTGTTGCATTTGGTGGTGGTGGTGATGATGATGATGATGATGGGGCGGTTTTGGATGGTCTCTTTTAATTCCCGCAGAAAAGTGAATTGATTCTGGTGTTGGACAACATTTTTTACCTGTGGAATTGGAAGTTTCGTGCCTCCAGTTTCATTCATAAAAAATAAAACGAACTTCCTGAACTCACATCAAAAACGAGTTCGTCAGATACGAGAGTTTGAACGAGTTGACCCCGGTTATTTGCGCTAATCTACTTCCACGACGCATTCTTTGAACTCTACTGTTCAAAACTCACATTAGAGCATTAAACTGGATTCTTTACAAAATCAGTCCTGTCCTTTTGTATTGTGTACTGTCGTAGTGGTTAACATGCATAACTCTCACTGTACGTTGGGTGAGTGAGCGGATTGTCACCTTTGTTGTTTGACATGTCAGTTTTCAGTGAGCCATGTCGATTATCCTCATCTGTTCTTGGCTGACTAATGTCTGCTCACTGGGGCGGGTCATATTTTTTCACTTCGTCACTTCAAACTTGCATTCAATATAGACGGCCACTAATCAGGTGGTCTCTCCTCTTTCTCTCCCACACAAGTCGAGTTACATACCCCACATTCTTTCTCGTTCACAGGGCGAAAGACGACACTGGAAGCTGGACCGTGTGGAAATCATCAAGGGTGACCTAACTTATTACTTTGAAACTGACGGTGGTCAATGGTTAAGTTCAAAGCATGGTGATCAGAAGCTGAATTGGACTGATTTGGTGGCCTCTGTGAACGGCAAGAAGCAACTGGACAGTAAGTTTGTCACAATAGCAACGATCTTCCTCAGCAATGACATATTAGGAAACATTCAATACCAGTCCATCCTATTTATCTTTTCATGCCTGCGCTACAAGTCTATCTAGCTGGATTCTAGAATCCCAATGGACTGTTTTCACACTTGTGAGCCAAATATTGGGTGAAAACATTTTAGTATTTGGTGGGATCGCTGAAAGGCGGTTGGAAAGTGACCCGCTTTTCAGTACTTTGCCAATGCGTTCATGATTCTTTTCTCAGTTAGCATGCGCCTTGAGACTAAGGTGCGTGGTCAGACAAACTGGTCAGTGGAAAATAGGTGAACACTTCACCTCTATAATAAATTTCTTGATGGTATTCACTACACATTGCAGGAAGGATAGGAAACTCCCCAGGAATCATCAGGCTGGGATGCGTAACCTCAAGTCTTGCATGTGTCAAAAGTTGCGCCTACACTGTCATCACCGTCACCATCATTATCACAACCGAATGCAATATACCATCAGCATATACTCGTCTTTTACTGCCATTCAACTTTGATGAAAATTTGATGTTGCTTGTAGGACATCCTAATTATCCGACGAGAGCATCCTGGATTTCAGTGAGGGCCTCTTAAAACTCATTTAAAAACACGTCATGGTTTATGCTGGGACAGCTGTGGTCTTGTGTTCGCCTGGTAAAATGCCTGACAGTGTTGCTACTCGTGAGTAGTCAAGAAAAGATGGTGTGGCGGAGTCCATCAGATTGATCAGGCCAGTGGATTTGAAACAAAAGAAGAACTGCATACAAATATCATTAGCTTAACGCTTACACGAACAATTCCTTGAAACCAAAACCCTAGGGGAAATCTTCACTCCTACACTTTATTACTGAAGTAGAGCGACGCGTTCATCACATGTAAACTGCAAGATATCGGCCATTATGATTTCACTAATGTCGATCCCTTCTTCCTCTCCACGTACAACCAAGATGCGGATCTAAAAATACTTGTAAAAACTTCAGACGTTGCTGGCGCCGGAACAGACTGTGGCATATTTATGCAACTCTTTGGTGAACACGGAGATTCCGGACCCTGGAGACTCACTGAGTGTCAGAATAACCCAACACCATTCAAGAATAATGAGGTGAGTTAAACATGCTCACATAAACATATTTGAGTAGAAAATTCTGGATTTGTTCATCACGTAGAAAACTTATGAGCACCATTGATCGGATACACTCTTTTCCTGATTTTGCCTCGGGATGCTGCAGCGTTCGATGATCAGATCATCACTGGCGATTCGATTGACGTCAATGTTTTGATTTGTCAGCTGTCCTGTGGCTTATGCGTACCCAGCATATTTGGGACGGTTTTTGTGCTACCAGTATGACGTCTGTTTCCAGCGGGACCTCGAAGTTTTATACGTAATGGCAACTCTATTTTTTACACCTCGCTTCAATCTCTATCATCCTCCATGCAATGACGCTCTTCACCATACAAACACTATTTCCCGAATTTTTCTATGCTTACTGCCGAAATCGCTTTCGGTGTACGACTCATTTCGAATCAAAAGTACACCGAACTTATTGAGTTAAGTAATCTTTCAGCTTGATTATTAATAATCGAGGAGTATTCACAGATGTTCAGCAACACGGTATAGATAAAAAGGAAAACTTCGAAATAAGTAAGATTAGAAAATGAACTCAAAATAAAGTACCTGAATAGTTCACTAGGCACCTCTTCTCTGAAGTGAATTTTACATAATTCGGCATAAATATTACGGCGAAAAAATATTTGATCGCCTTTTCTGAATTTAATGGACCATAGGTGCCCGTGACCTAACCTATTTTATATCCACTTAGTGAGCTCTAATAAAAACCATATTTTGTTTCTAGGCCTGTAGAAAATTAACCAGCCTATATATCATCTGTTGATTCCTCCGTAGATAAAATCCCTGAAATGAGACCTCGTAGAGATAAAATTCTGCACACTGAAGTACACAGGCAGTTTGGTTTTCCAGCCCTAAACTTCAATCTAAGACATGTTCTGGCACCTTCCGCTTCATTTGAAGTTTCTGACGTGTAATTAGAAGTCCGGGTGAGTAGTGTAATATTTCGTCCTCACTGCAAGCAAGCCTCCTGTACAAGGACACTTTTTTAATTGGAAGTTTTACACGCTTATTATGAAAGACTTTCTGAATTTTAATTGGAACTGCTTTTAAACCAAACGTCGGATACCAGCGGCTTTATTTCATGACTTATAGAGCCTATATATACACAGTGCTGTTAGTTAAGGCATCAGCTAGCAACCTGTAGGACCACAGTGTTCACACCGGTCAATTTACACATTCTGTTCATTGTTTCCTGTATCAGTGCAGTCCTTGAGACCCGTAAAACTATTATTTCGTATTCAGCACCTTAGACTGAGGCAAGAGCTTGGCAGGAGAATCATGACCCGTTTGCAGTTGAGGAGAATGTTGCTAGCTCAGGTAGCGTTGGTTTGTTCACTGAGCTGGGCGACTTGGTTGCAAAGGTTTCACCAATCGAGGTGCCATCATCAGTGCGTTGTTTGGGAGTGTAGTGGAGCTTAGCGATGATTCGTTGGTTGTGCATTGAGTAATGTTGCTTGTGTTTTAACACACATGATGCTAGCCGTGGTTGACCTTCCACACAGGATTGGTTGTTCGGTTGGGCTGTTCCATTGGTTGCCTGTTTCTGTGTCAGGACACAGAACACTACTCAGGACACAACAACCGACCCATCGCTACACTCCATTACGTCCCCTAAGAACGCACTGATGATATCACCTCGGCTACAGATGAAACGTTTAAAACCAACTTACCCAGCTCAGCGAACAATCCAACGACCAGTCATGACGAATGCTTGAATCCTAAAAGCACGCACACACAAGGCTGCTGACTCTCATTGAACTGGTCTTGTGGAAGCAGACAGTTTGTCAAGTGACCTTTTAAGTGATAAATTCACACTCGTAAACGTAGGACCATGTGGATCATGGCATGTTGATCCTTGAAGATGAAATAACTGATAATACTGACCACCAGAAATCTTGACAGATGGTGCATACCCATCAATAATATAGGCTCTGTACTGATACCATCTAATACGATTTCGTCACGAATCCACATTTTGTTCGTTTTTTTTCGGCACAATCTGTCTAATCGTTTATGAAAACAGAGCAAAAATCTTTGGAATTTTTCAAGATTACAAATCCGTATCGTTATTATAGTTAGATGAATTCTTCCTGCGTGGCATACCGGAGTTGGGAAGCATTGCCCGATGTAGTGTCTGGCTGAAACAAAGGGGACGACAACATTCGTGGCATTGCGCATGGATCGAAGTAACTGAACTATTACCCGACCAATATTCGCGATTGGCTAGACATTGGCGTTTTGAATGCAATAGGTGGCTATCTCTAAAAGAAGGAGATCGGCAAACCGCTTGGGATCTTCCATGCAGTGAAGAATTTGTGGATGATCCTGTCCGTGGGCATGTAAACGACATCGAAGAATTGCAAACTTCCCTAGCTACCACCGATGTTGCACTAATGACCGAGAGGCCTGAAGTGGAGCCCGGAGATGTTGGTAAGTTAGGGTGCCTATCATCGTTATTGTGGTATAATTTATATTTTCGATACATTTATACGGTAAGTTTCTTCATTGGGAAAGGTGGGTAGCCTTTTTAAGTCAGTATTTTGTACGCGGTATATGAAGTAACGCAAAATCATTCCTCTACTAGCGCAGGCTTCGTGACAAGTTGGTAGGTATCCTACTATAAAGTCCTCGCTACTACTGACGCAAAAAAGTAAAAGTTATATATATGTATTGCTCTTCCTTCTGTCGTTCACACTGTTCTCTGTCTATGAATCACTGGATACGTGTGAAGATCACAAAGATGCTTTTCTGCAAGTGGAAATGGTTTAATCTTACCGCATGTATGGGACTTCCCATTAGCTTCGTTTGATGTTGATGGACCAGCCTAGGATGACCGGTCATCACGAAACTTCCTTCCTGTGAATCTCCCTTGAGCAGGAGAAAGCCGCTGTGGCCCTTCAGTGGCCGGTCAATGGATTTGTAAAATAGAGAGCAGATGGAAGGGAGGTGAGGGATTTGTTTAGAGCTATTTCACCGGATCTCCCTGCTGACTAAAAGGGAACATTGTGTTACAACGGCTGCCTACCTGCTGTCCTTATTTATGAGCAGCTGCAAAATCAGGAGCGTGATATTTCAAGTTCATTGACAGCTACCAGATTAGTCGTCAAAGTTATCAAAGTGAGACGCTGAGGACGATGAAAATGTACGAAGTTTTAGTGGGTTTCTTGTAGGGGGTTGGAAAACGAGTCCGTAACAAACTCTGAAGCTACATTAGCAGTGCTGGTCAGGGCTGGTTATTGTAAACGCGAAATATGGACGATATTATATCGTAACCACTTCTGCCCCTTCCGGCCTGCATACACAATTTCCAGGTTAAGTTTACTTTTACATCCTGCAACTATATTGCGTACGGCCTCTCTGGATGATTCAAGAAACTTGAAGTCTTTCAAATGTCTGACCCATACAAAACAAGTGAAGTAAGGCTTTAAACGTTAAACTAAAGGGCAGTGTTACTTTCGCGATACGCGTCAGAGTTGAAGGCGTTAATGCATGTTCATTTAACTGCTGTTAGCACAAGGTAAAAATTGAGGAATATACACGTACCTTTTAGTAATTTGAGTGGATTTGGTAAGTTCAGTAGAGATTTTATCCTGTAAATGGAGCCAAGCTGCGCGGCAAAGCCGAGAAGCACCGCAGGCCTGTTTTATCTTAGCTTGGAATCACCGGCAATGGAAATCTCAAAACCTAAGATTTTCAAACACGACTAGTGGTTTGAAAATTCTGCCGATTCAGCCAAGAGGGGCTGCTCAGCAGTGTGATTAGCTCGCACTTGGTCGCATATAGGAGGCTCCTTCGGGTCTTGTGAGATGCGCACTGCTGATGATTTTCGGTGGGAATGGAGCAGTCTTATGTAACTTCTTGGCTTTCCAGCCTAGACTGACTTCACTTGCAAGATGAAATCTCTACTGAAACGCACAGTTTGGCACCTCATTCAAGATATTGGTCCCGGAGTGTGCACAACATCCCGTTCACTGTATTACCCGATAAAGTTACTCCGCAGCCGCCTTTAGTTTGGAAGCTGAGAAGTCTTCATTTGTCCGTTGTTAGATTGAATAGGCGCCAGGGGAACTGGGCTGTTGCGTTTCAGTTTGACAAAATTTACGCTCGAGACCTGTCCCAAAATTACTGTTAGTATTGTTATACCAAAGCTATTCGAGAGAATACGCCATCGAGAGCCTGGCTTAGTCAAGCCCGATGGTTACCTTCTCTCATGGAGAATATACACCAAAGCGTTATATGGGAACTGGCAACACTTCGGAGTGACCTCGTTTAAAAAATCACTTTTTTCGCTCCCAACGGATTGTACTCTTTGGATCCCAACCGGATCACTGGAGATATATGCAACCGAACTCATCTGAGATAACGCATGTGGAATACGAAGAAGGTTCGCTCACCGTTTGTTTGTTTCAAAGCCACTCTTGTTCGTGGCTTGATATCCTTTGAGAAAAGATTATTTCACAAACGTAATCCGCTACCTTCCTTTGTTCTATAGTACTTTTACACCGCTTCATCTCCAGCTTTTCAGAAAGTGGAGTTGTTCTTGATATTTTCTATGTAATCCTTAAAATGTTGTTCAGTATTACTACACAAACCGGTTCTCTTATTATATTTCGTACGCTAATAGTCTACACGGTCGAAGTGCATACTGGAATGAGGAAGAATGCGGACACCTCGAACGATGCTTGGCTTACAGTTTCTGGCTCTCGCGGCACGACCAGAACCTTAGAAATAAACAATTCGGAGGACATCCCTATCCTTCAAAGTGGACAAACGAATAGGTTCAAGTGAGTCCAGCCAAACGAATTCGACTAAGGTGGATGTGGATACGCAGCATCTAGGAAGCTAAATTATTTTTTCAAAATGGGAGAGCAGTCGGACCAGTGATGTACTCGGTACCGGAATTCCACGGCTTGTTTCGGTGCCATAGTTGGGAGGTAAGAAATTCCGAAGGTCCCAAGCAAAGATAAAGAAAACCAGGAGTCGCGACATTAGATGTAATGTTCGCATCAGTCAAACGTTTGGATTCAAGGTAACTACAACAACCGGCTAACCTGCATGCGAAATCCTGTGAAGGGTTAACACGACTGTGGGATAAGCACAAAAACACAAAGGCGCCGAAACGGTTTTCCCCATAGCATACTATACACCTCAAGGTTACACCCCTGACCGGTTTGAATGAGACGGAAATGTCCAGTAGGTATAAAAGTCTGCTTTTAATACGTCTTATTCAGCACTGATATCAAAGAACGCGGACAGGCAGTGTCGCCACGCGCTTAAAAGTCGCCCATCTGAGAGTGAATTAGACAAATGCTACAAATAGTGGACCGAGAAGTCAAGTACATCTGCCTGGAAAAAATCACGAGGGTGTGAGCAACTCTAAACATGAAAAACGGTCATCATTATGTGACTTTACGTGGTGAAGATAGCACTTTCCACGGGATTTATACTAGTTTAAACATGGTCATATTGTATATTTAGCTGCATATTTTCTGGTACCGCTTAAGCTGGTGAGAAAAATCATCTGTTTTTGTGCATTCTAACCGTGATTGAATATTAACTCGGTGTTCATTAGGTTGATTCTCGCAGAAATGCACCCGGATTTCCACAACTCACAAGTTTTGAATAGCCTGACTCGCACAACGGTTCTGCATGATAATTAAACCTTCAGATAGGTCCCTTCCTTGCGTCCACTGAATGGTGTGTGCAACATCAGCTAGTGTCGCACAATCAAACATAGACTGTGACAGTCGTGAATAGAGAACCAAGCACAAACAACGACGATAAGATCGATGTTAACGTGCGGACAGTGTGGGATAATCCTTACTGCATCTGAGGAGACAGTTGTAGTACTTGACCTGTTAAAGTAAACACATGCATTCTTAAACATGTATTATTGTTTTTTAGCTTATTCAGTCCACCAGTGGGTGCCCTTGAAAAACTCAATCTTGGTCTAATTCAACACCAAGAACAAACAATCCTATCAGTGTCTGCACCGACAGATATGCGAAACCACGACTCTCACTGGTTCTGCGAATGGGTCAAGGTGCGTGACCCAGTCAGCCGAAGAACATACATTTTTCAAGTGAACAAATGGATAGAGGCCACAAAACGCCATTCTACTTGGACCAAGATGACTTTGGATGTTACCGAAGTAATCGAAGATCCTTTGCTAACGGCCCTACAAACATTGAAAGGTTGGTCACTGATGTCCTAACAACAATGAGTTCTTTAAAATAATGCACAGTGCTCCTTTGAAGAGCGTGAACACACAGAACCTGTCAAAATCACAACTTCATTGGGGATATTCTATCTTGGAGGGGCGGGGCACAACATCTTACCGTAATAGGTATTACTGAGAATGACACCAGCTGATACGAAGAACAGTCTACTAAAGAGTTATTCTATTAACTCACTGAAAGTTATCGGAAGCGTCTTCGCAATCAGCTGCTTTTAAAATAAATTCAGAGGTTCCTTTGTTCTAACTCTGCGAATAGGTCAAAAATTTCAACAGCCAAAATTCAGTTAATAGGGCCTGTTTTGTTTGTGATTTCTATCGCAAGCTGTTGTTGGCTTTGCCATCTTCCGAAGTTTATCCAGTTCTCTATTGGTTTCTATGCTTGGCCCATATTCTCGTTAGAAGATACTGGAGGACACTGAAGCCCAGTTCATGTCTCATGGCCCCTAGGAATGGACATGGTGTTTTCACCGGTGTGTTCTTCTGTTAGGGTCGCACCTGCAAGGCGCCCAGAGGAAGACTTCACTTTTCAGGTGTTGGTGTGAATTGTGCCCTAAGGTTAGTTGAGTTCATAATCACATCTACCACGAACTAATTCAGGGAATTTTGGATGGAACATATAGGTGAAGCGCGGTTTCTCATCAAACGAAGTAATCACCATATACTGTAAAACATCCGCATGCATTTATCAGCGTCTATAAATGTTGACTTGATAGAGTGAATGATCTCCGTTAATAGTAGTTACATTACATAAGTCTCACTCCACAGTATACTCTTGCAGCAAACTAGTGGCGTTGTTTGCATCTAAGTAATTTACAATGCTTGTTCTACCCCATCTGAGGTGTTGTTTGTGTATGAGGTAGTATGTGAGCAAAAAATACTTTTGACTCTGGGTGACAAGGCTGCCCTCTTCATGAAAGTTACTCTCCTGAAATGCAACCTATCTGTTTTAGTGTGCTATTTTCCTAGCACTGCACGGGTTTTTGGTTTGGTAGTGATCAGCCCAAATTGATTGTTTAATGATCGGGTAAACTCCGACCGGCTACTAATGAAAACAATTAGTAACAGTATCACCACTACCTTTTCTACATCTCAGATATCTGCTTACAGGGGAGAATTTTTGAGCTACATGAAGCTCGTTTTAGTAAGTGAGGTCAGTCTGTGCTGGAAAACCGGAGAGCATCGTACTGCTTTTTCGTCCGTATTGGGCCTCATCATCAAAATGCATCCGTGAATTTCTTGGGAGTTTTTCCACAAACGAAGCTACACAGCAGTTCTTGAGTACCTTCTATTCACTTACATACATTTGCATGACATCTTTTAAACTATAATATCAATGGATTTAGGACTGCCTGAATATGGACCATATTTCGTTCATTACTATCGTTATTATCATCGTCACCGTCGTCACAATCGTCAACACCGTCATCGTCTTCTTTGTCATCAACATCAACATTATTTCAGTAGCAACCTATGCATTGCCACTTCACCGTCATACATCGGTTTCAACAGTGGGTCTGTCGCCGACCAAAATAATATCACTTCTATTCCCATTACGTCTGCTGCATACCACTCGTCACTCACATTGCATACCAGCCATGAGTCTTTCTGTGCATCACTTATCATGGATGTTGGATTTGACGAATTCATTCACTCTAAAGATTCTGACCTATGCCCGTGCCCCTGCCCCCAGTAATCTAGCAGGCTTACTCACTGCGCGAATCCAAGACATTCATTGATGTTGCCATTTGAGGAAATACCCTGCTAACCTTTCGTCCATATCACTCCCAAGATTCTGCCAGAATAATGTAATTGCGATTCTCCGGTGCTACAACCTCACACAGCTGAATCACATCTGAACTGCTCCAACACTCCTTGAATCAGCTTGCATTTCTATAAATCTTTACAGTGAGGAAAACTTCTATTAGAAAGCAAAAAGGCAATTTTGAATAGAAGAATCATCCTTCCAAATGTTGTGGTCGAAAGAGCCGTCCGAGATTAGACGACGTCAGTTCAGTATCAACAAGGAATAATGTGTGCTTTATGGAGTTTTTTACAAGCCTCTTTTGCAGTCATCCTATTCGATACGTTGTATGGCATTAGCAACAAATTGTGTTTATTCTGCGTCCGTGGGCGCTGCTCATACAATTTGCAAAGCATTTTCTGCTTCTCAATTCTGTTCTTTCGCATAACTGGCGTATTTCGCATTACACCCATCTTTAGCAATAATGATAGGTCCATCAGAAAACGAAAGCCCTCAGTATGCCTAACGATGTTTAGCCTTTCTCTTTTAACAAGAATGTTATTTTGCCTGGTTAATTCAGTGATATTCCTGAAGTGCCGGGTAGCCGATTACCTACCGAATAACACGAACTCGTTCACGAATGTTCTGTGTAAGCGTATCCACTTAGCCTTCTCTCTGCCCACTTTATGACTCTCACACAGCGTTTCTGACTGATTGCATTCACACTGGAACCCATCCGAGATATTTGACTACAACCGTTTTACAGTAGGTTTGGAATAGCAAGATACTACCTCGGTCTTTTGAACAGAAGTGTATAAATGTTAATAAACAAATGCTGCTTCAAATCCTTTGCCTTCCGTCATACAGCGAGACCAATCATTCGGTACAAAGTCTCGGTGTACACTGGCAGCAGGCTGAGCGGAGGAACCGATGCAAACGTATACATTACCTTATTTGCCGAGCAACCTGGGCTAAGTTCTGGAAGACGTGCACTAAAGAGAGATGGTCGCAACTTATTCGAGCGCAACAACTTGGACGAATTTCAGATTCACTGTATCGATCTTGGTGAGTTGCTAGTATCCATTTTTGGAAGACCGGTGGCTTTGTCCAGCTTCATTACACGGTGTGACTGGGAGTGCAGCGAAGCAACGAAACAGTGCTTTCATTCATGACTGATCTCATCTAGGTGAAATTGTGTCGTGGTTAGTTATTATTCGAAATGGTCAATTGGCTTCCCGACTAACAATTCGTGTTTGGTCCACCCTTCCATCGTGTACCCTCCCTCGGTACCCTTCAGCGCCCCAAATTGGTATTGTACTAGTTAGTTACAAGCAAATACTATCCATAACTCAGCTTCACATTCCACCAAAATAAATAATCGTTTAACTGTAACACCTTTTTGGTGCCTAGCTGCCATGCCATTAGAGGGAAGCACGAGGGTTGAGATACTGCCAGGTCGCCCAACCCAAACAGAAGTCGAAATGCAGAGGTTGGGTTCAAACCACGGACCTTTTGGTCAGTAAATTCGCTCTCTAACCACTGGGCCTTCTCTCCCCTTCCAACAGTATACATAGGTGCAAACGTTGCGCATCAAGGTGAACAACTCATATCCATGGGATTTCATGCACCAATGAGTTTGTGTCCTAATGCTGATTCAGATTACTAAGCTTCGCCCTACTAACTTTCCCCATTTCTAGTTTTGTGATTCAGCTATCTTTTTACGAACCTTCGTAAGTCACACTAAAGTCTACGAGAAATCACTGACATCGAAAACAGAGTACCGACGAGCTGTCCAACAGCAGGACAGACCTCGTTTACTTTGCTCAGGCTACACACAACAACTCACAGCTTCTAAAGTTTGAAAAGCAATCTTTATCTCCCCTCCATTTGTTTTTTGTGTTCCACGACGAATTTAGCCTTAGCTGCATATTTTTTGTTTTAGGTAAATTAACCCACCTGCGAATTGAACACGATAATACTAGCACCAGAACTGACTGGTTCCTCGATAAAGTGCGCATAACCAACATGGATACAGGTGCTACGATCAATTTTCCATGCGAACAGTGGCTCTCTAAAAAGCGAGGGGATGGACGCTTGTGGAAAGAATTGTTCTCTGTTCCGGAGAACATTTGATACAGGCATTTGAATGCGTCTGAAAATGGAATGTAATATCGGCAAGAGTGGACTCATCTCATGTGCAATCGTGCCCAAGGTGCAACAACAGAAGCATTTATTTATATAAACTTGTCTTTGATATACCTGTGTCTATCTTCTACTTTGTTTTCGTTCCGTTCTATCTTTTTACCATCAGTTTCAGGTATTTTTGCACTCACTTCTCATCAGGGTATGAAAAAGAGGAGCACCGGCGTCTGTTTGGTGAAACAGCTTGAGCTTTTCTGTATGATTTCTCCTGCTGTCGTTTTATTTTGAGTTATAAATTTACTTAAACTTAAGCCATCCCACTTTTCATGTGTTAGTCCGCCTACTTGGGAAATAGCCAAAAAACGATGGTTTATCGGATTCATTAGCGCGGACTTCAGAGCAAGATTTGCACGTACAGTCGTGAGGAATGCGTTCACACCACCAAAGATTAATGCATCTGAGTAAGACGGCTTCCGTCAGCATTATAACCACCGTCTCTTACAAACTTGATATAGTACGCAAGTGGAACGCATGCATGAATAAAACGATACAAGATTTTATAGCAGTGCAGTGGAACTTAATGGCCACGAACAGAAAACCCATTGATATTAACAGATTTTTTTCGCCGGGACTCAGGCTTTGCGACTGGATGACATGGTCTCGAACCCAATGCCGGTCCACTTAACCAAATAGGTTAAAATATCTTTATTCACTCTTTCAGAACTAAGCTTTGAAAAATGTTGCCATCAACGGTGGCACATCACCATTAAAATTAGGGCCTATTGCTTTTACCTCTAATGTTTACGTGAGTCTACTTAACTTCTTCGTCATGTGCGGACAAACACGCAGCTTCTGGAGTCCCTGGAAAGTGAAAGCCCGCTTTTGGTTGCGGAAGTCGATGACGATGACTACACAATGGTTGCAAAAACGGCTGCATTGAATAACTTGGGTGTACATCTGGATTCATACATCTGCAGCCCTAGAAGTGTATATGTTCACTACTCCTTATTTGTTGGTGCTTACCAAACGGTGCCCGTAAATGCAAATTCTCTTGGGACATACCGAGAGAAATCGCAGTTGGATGTTTGACTATTTCAATAACCCATCTTATTTCCTACTCACCCAACATTATGTTATATTATTATATTACATTATATTGTATTTCTTCTCACCCAACATGTGGAAATGACTGAGAGGGATAAATAGTTACCTGAGGACCAGGCAGTCAATAAATAAATCAGTGGTCATGGATTAGAGTTCCACAACTGGCAGTTGTATTTACGTACGTAGTACGGTGATTCAATATTCCTATTCAGGATCTCTGAAAAGTCCCCTTTGTCAGTTCCAGTCAGTGTCAACTGAGTACCTGAACGGCACCGACGGCTGGCCTATTCTGGAAATCACTCGATTTTTCATTATTATTGACGAAACATCCAGGTTACCTATCGACCAGGAGAATGATTGAAAGAGTGTAAATTGGTTGTCCATGTATGAGACCAGGCCTTCTGCCTTCCAGTCTGTACCCAAGGTTCAGCACCTATGTCTTCGTTTACTATTTGTGCTTATTCTTCACACTGTGAGTTCATGAAAACTCGCTTACGAACGTTAGACTTAAACAGTGTAGAACCGGATAAGTTTAATTCGTTTGGTGTACGGATGAAATTACTCAGAGATAATTGTGAGTCAGTAACTTCCATCTGCGGGCATGCATGCTGTCCTAGATATTTGGGATGCATCTCGTACACTGATTGAAACAAGTATAGGAACCTCAGTGCCCACAAAAGAAGTTGTTTTTCTCAATGCAAGAGAATCACCAGTCGCTCTTCAATGTACAAATGTTTAATGGCGTTCAAAAGAAGGACCATATGCTTGACCGAACAGCTAGGAAGTTGTTACACGAAGCAGTTCAATAAACTGGGCTTGAACGTCACCCTGGCAACTTGTGGTATATGCAGATGCACTTACGGGTTACTGACCTCTGCGTTGTGCAAGAACATTTTGAAATACAGTTTACTGAGTTCACTGGAGGACAGCAGAGCTCTCCTTTAACAGGAAAGCCTATCCGAGCCAGGTGAATTAGTTGGAAAATTGCTGAACGCTTAAGGAAAGAGACAGTGTTGTGTTCATTCGAGCAAAACGTGTAGGTTGAAATTAGTTGGACGGTGATAAGTACTCTAAAACCTGTGATAGCATTTTAGGTGAGAGATAACTAACACCAGGTACTCCCATATTTCGGGGATCTTAAATTGCATGACAAAACTGAAGAATGTGTACAAAAAACAGCTAAAGAACGGGGAACCAGGATTGGTGGGTGCAAAATATATTGACCCTACTTTATTCTGGAAAAACTTTGGTATAAATGGAATATTATGGATCAGAATGTAACCGGAGAACCCGTTTGCAACACCAAGAAACAATCTTAATGGGGAGTTTTACCACCCACAAAATTCCTGCATTACCAAGCTATTTTAATCAGTCTATTAAGTGACTAGTGAGCTTTTTTAAATTTCATGTATTGCATCAGAAAAACCTCATAAATGCTCGACGCAACAGGTTTCCAAATAAAACCCTCAAGGATAAAATAAAACAGCATATGAATACATTGTATTGTGTATTCATGCATCATAATAGGTGACAAATTATTCTAAACCACACAGTTCTCTCTCTTTCTGCATCTAGGTTCCTGGAATTCCGACGCTGGGTAGAGGTAATCGGTTCCATAGACCTCTATTGTATTTGTTCTCTTTTATTCCACGTGGACGGTTGGAATCATCGGTACAGTCGTACGTGTCATCACAGTCACTGTTTTCATGGTACACCAAAGGTTTGCTTCCATAGCCGTAGGCATCCGATACACCAGGGCACTGAGCACTAATCAGCAGCACGGCTAGACAGATCCACCTGTGCATGATTCTGACAGGTACCAAGGGATATCTAGAAACCCGATTCATTCCCAAAAGCCTTATATATATGAAACTACCAACCTAGAGCTTTTTGTGCTCTTGGGTGCTTCTGCGTTGTTTTAGATCAATACGGATCAATAAATTTGACAAATTTCACCCGGGCATTCTTTGTGACTCGGTGCGGATCGGTTAGTTGCACTATCGACCCGGTTGTCGATTCCGCGTCAAACCAAGGGTGCATTATTGACTGTCTCCTAGTTATTCTGTCTAGTATAAAAAGAAATTACTGATTAAAAGGAGACCTTTCAGTGAACAGATGCACTCCCTTAAGAAGACTGTTGGTAAATCAACTGAAGTCGAAGCGAATATCGTTGGCTCAGAGATATAGCTGGTACGAATTCGAAATCAAAACTGTAGGAACTGACCGGTTCGTAAACGTGATGAACCTGAAATTTGAAATGAAAATGAATCGTGCTCTGTCGTCCCTTTGTTTACGAACATTCTGATGAAAATCGGAAGTGCTACGGACGGTTTTTACTTGTGAATACGGTATAACTTTAATACCTGCCCAGAGTCATTCGCATAACTTGGCCTTGTAATATGGAAGCCTTTCTTGTGCGATCGTCAAAGCCATCTATACAAGGTATTTGGCACCTTAGTGTAGGTAGTGTTTCTTATTGCGTTCTCCCCTTGACGGGATGTTTGTTCACCATGTGGGGCAACTGTTAATCTTGTGTTATCTCCATCTTAGCGTATAAATATTTTACTCCAGGTCAGCAGTAACAAGGATTGGTTTAACTTACATAACGAAACCTTAGCTAAAAACTCCTAAATCTCCTCACACTACTAACACTGTGAAGGTGGCTCATTACGGAGAATAATTCACACACATATACGAGGATGACTGCAGATTAGGAGAATACGAGCTCTTTGGTCCAAAAGGGGGAAGAACGTTCAGCGCTTTCGCATCAAAGAATACTGTTATTCGTATGGCACGCCGGGTCGCTTGAAAAATAAGATTACCACAATATGAAGTAGTCATTGCTCTCCATGAAACGACTGACACCGCATGAGATGAACATGGCTACTTAACCTAATGATGTCGTCGCACTGAGAAAGTGTTGTTGATTATTCCACTTTTTCTGAAAACGGCTAAGTTTGACAGCTCTTGGTAAGGATAGTTGCCTTCAATCAAAATAAATATGCAGCGCAAGGGCCTTCTTTCTGTACGCCTTGGCCAAGAGCAGGGATATCCATTTGCTTTTCTACATAGGTGACAGGGCTTATTAGATTCTTCAGAACACTCTACGCTACAATTCTGGGTGTTATCACTTACAGAAATTGTGCAATACTTATGCATAAGGAAATAGTAAGAACGAAAACCATTATAGATTTCCGGTGTTTCAAAAAATGTGTACACTTCATAGTAAGCAAATAAACCCTCCAGAATCATCCCAGTTTTTACTTCTACATAACAGATGTAAAAAATGAAATATTATGTTCCTGGGCGTGGTGAGTTGTTGAGCCTTTGGGCTACGCTGTGATGTTCACATTTATTTTACCTGTCCCGGTAAATTCTATAAGCAACTTTGATGCAAGCAAAATTTCAAGAAACTTAAGGAAACTTCCCTCTGATGACGGTAAAATTCTAGTAGGGAAAACCTAGATAAAGAACATCCCGCGATTTTCTGGAACCAAGTAAACAATTCAGTCAGATGAATTATTGTTTTGACTGGGACAGTTTTGACTGCTCTGCACCAGCCATTATTTTTCAACCTCAAATAACTACACCTTTTTGAACTCACTGCCCGGAAAGACGATTCGGTTCGCATATTTTACATCATTGCATTTCTCTTCCGGCCACTTTCTACAAAACACTAATCAGGTCTCCAGAGTGTGGCAATGGAAATTCCGATACGTAATGTTTCACGAGTTACAAAACACCCCGAAAACTCTAAAAAGTGCAAGTCGCAAAGACTGTCCTCAATGTACACCTACTCACAGAATCCTAGAATTTGGAAGTACCAAACTGCACGCACCATTTGTACGTCCCTATCATCTCTCAGTCCATTTGATTGTTCTAGACTATTGCTAGATACTCATGCACCGTTCCTGCCGGCATACAGATTTGAACAATATGCATAACCTTTAAATGCACCTCTAAATCTGGGCAACCAAACCCAATGAACCAGCAGTTCTGTCACAACCTAGCGTTACTTTTTCGGCTCTCATTCATATAAGACCGCCTGTCTAAAGATCTCTTCTAAGGCACTTGAAGCGTTCGCAATTTATATTCTTCCAACACCCCAAGCAAGCATTTCTGTGATCGGTTTAACAAGCTAAACCAAAATCATGCTAAAAAGTCAAACTGTATTGTTGTGAATCTAGGGTTTCTAGAAGCACAGAATGTCATCCTCTCCTTAGCTGTTACGGACAACAACCCGCTACAGCTTACAAAATAGTCCAATAAACGTAACACAAAAGCCATAAACGTCCGTCCGTGTTTTATGGGAGATGGAAACCGTTTTTTAATCAGAATAACTTTTCTTCTGGCCGTGTTTGGCTCTCAGCTGACCAGGGCTGAGAGCTGTGTATTCTGGGACCAACCATCACTTTTAAGTCTTATATAGCGCTGACTGGCAAGTAAGTTAAGCCTATTTATCTTTGTGGTGAGTATAATCGAAAGCAGCAGTTGCTGCAGAGTTTAGATAATGTATTTGTATCCATACAACGACTGCACTCGCAACAAGTTCAAAAAAATTTTTATTAAAGCCTTTCCACAAAATTATTATCAAAATTACTTGGTTTCTTTACGCACCGGAGATAAGTGGCAAACCTAGAGGGTAGTCATGGGCAATTTTTGGAGACATAAATTTCTTACCAGAAATAGTTTCGAATCATTTGTATCACCAATAGCTCACTGTAGTCATGATGTATCCTGCAGAACTCTCTTTGACGTTCTATCCAACATTAAGAGTTTTGTTACATCTCGTTTCAATTCCAGCAACGTCAACGGCAGTTTTTTGGTACGTAATACTTTAGCATCAAGAACGTGGTACGAAGTTCTACCAGCGACCACCACATGGTTTTCTTTTTTGCCAGCAATTCTCAAAAGCAAAGTACGAAAAACTAGATTTTTAGGACCATATCAGTCCTAATTTGTCAATTACGAGTATCTCCTGAGCTGAGGCTGGACAGCATTCATGATGGTTTTCGTCCACGGCAGCGAAGCATCAGTGTCCATCAGTGATGTTATGCCGTCCATGATGATGATGATTGCGCACGCATGGAAAAGTACGTCGTTGTGAAAATTAATGGTACAAAAGCTTTTCTTGAGGGCTTTCCAGTAAGCAAGAAATTGGTACCTGTTGATTTCACTTTGTACTCAGGATATCGAGGCGCAAGTAACTGACAACAACTTTTATGGTTCATTTTCAGCATGACTTTTTCATTGATTCTTTTCGTGATTTTGTTTTGGCGTAACCATTTGCCGTATGACGCAGAAGTTTCTCCAGTAATTCTTTAAGTGTCTTTGAAATTTGGGTCCCTTAATTTGATTTATTAGTGGGTGCGCAAGATGTAACACATGTAGTCAACTCCTGTTGGTCCTATATGAGTGTTTTTAATATAATGTTACTGTGGATCCATAGAGGTGTACATAGCCTGAACGCCAAATGTTTTTAGAAGGGAGAGTTTTCCCTGCTGTAGGTGAATTGCTATCGCTTTATATGTCACGCTGGTAAGGACTTGTAGTCCGCATGCCAGAAAACTGTCTGTCTCACATAACTCTTTTTGCCGAACTCTGCACTGAATGAAAAACGACCAAGAGGTCGGCAGTACATGGTATGGCAACAAAGTATGAAAGCAGTAACCATAAACTTCGTCGGATCGAAAGCTTCCGCCTCCCTGGATGTGGACCCCGGGACTTAACTCACTAATGGTTATTAACAATGAGAAGTCAGTGGCACTCGTGCATCAAGGTCATCGGTTTCAATGCGTAGCTACCCATTCCTTAAACTAACTAAACATGCTATTGCCTCGAATTCTCGACTGTATCTCCCACGCCCTCCTACTTTCCGGTGACCAAGACTGTGGCACATGTAACCAGTATACCAATGGTACATAGTTTATAGTCGATAAACTGATTGACCAAATTAATAAAAGGGCACCTCACACCAGTAGATAATGCTGGTTTTTTTAATTTAAAGCATTCGCCAACAGCACGAGGTGCTTTAACATCAGTTTTACTTGTACAAAACATACGTTATAGCTTTGGGCCACGCTTAGAGATAGTTTTTTTGGTTACTCATCCAACACTACGGGTGTAATGATCACTTCCACTAACTTACTGCGGAGCGTAATCGACACAAAGGTGTAAGAGTTGTGGTTCACGGCAAACTTTCTCGTTTGTTTTATCTTTCGTGGGACGTTACCACCAAAATTACTACCCCTAACCAGTTCGAAATTTCAACGAATAGAAGTAGCATTGATAACGTCACAAGCTGCGCTCGCGATAAAATTTTAAAATCCCCACCATACAACCTCTGCAGACGTTCTAACTGGAAATATTCATCTTTGTTGTGTATATTCTTCAAACTCAGACACCACAGTTGAGAAAGACCTGGTGATATTTGCAAAGATTCACATGACCAAAATTAAAGCTTATGGTAATGCTCTGTTCTCTGAAGTTTATTATATTTTCATAGCTGCTTAGTCCATTCATCCTATATTTTACTTGAATAGCCAACATTCAGCAATTTGCTTCTCACAGGACTGTAAGCAATCCGAGTGCGCAAGATAAATATCTCTGTCAAGATAGGTGTGTGCACGATTTTCCCGTTTTTTATTCGTGATTTAGCATTGACGCCTAGTTCATCTAATATATTATTTTGATAAGAAAACTACGTAGTGTTTGGAGTTCGTCGGTCAACTTGGTAATTTTACACTCATGTACCGTGGTAGTAACTTAATTCAGAACATTTCAAAAGATTCGCTCAAGTCTCAGGTGAGATGTTGAGCCTGATGTTGTTGCGGCGCTTCAAGGTCGGCTCTGTGGTTTACAAGAACTGCTTAGAAATAGTGAATGAGGGATTTCTTTCGTATGACCACTCTGGGTCTTGTGTGGTGTGACACTAGAATGAAATATTCGATAAAATTAAAGCTGTATTAAAAATTGAAATTCAGGCTTTGCGCAGAGTTTATCGCTCCTTGAGGGCATGCATCAAATGGATAAATTATGTACCCAACATTTGAGCAACAATAAAAGATACAACCGGCTTAGCCAAAACATTTCAAACAGAGCTGGTGCTTGGTAATTCCCCGGGAAGAAAAGAGAAAAGTCAATGAATCAACTTGGCTTTATTTGTACCCAAAGACGTCAGAACTTTAGCGCTTTTATCAGTAGCCAAAGATGTATTGTAGGTCATACATGGCGGAATGAAAAACCGTATTCTCGACAGTTTTGAGGAGCATACAGCTCACATAACAAGAAACTCTATATTCCTGCTCTTCAAATAAAAGTACATTTTCATCTGTCCAGAGGATTGTTTACAGATTTGACTCAGCGTCTGTTTTCACCTTCGCATCTGTGTCACACGTTGTGTGATCTTCGTAGACCCTTAAAAGAAGCATTCTCACAACTTAGTCAGCGGTTACTGAATGTCACAGAATAAAACAAGTAAGCAATCCCTAGTTTGAGCCCATTTTTGCGATATTTTGAGACTATGTCGGCGGACGGGCGCACTGGCGATGGATCAACCCACGTTTGCGATTTGTTTGTGTTTATGCAAAATTGAAAAAGCTTACAAACTTTGAGCACCCATAATGATCTTTAGGGAGCTAGCGTAAGTCAAATGTGGTTGTCACTAAATCAGACAATACTAACGAATTCACCGCATGCCTGACAAACTACGTGCGGCGAGTGGAGTCCCCCGTTTAACAGAAAGGACCTTTAGCGACCTCTCCGTTTCCCTGCTAGATGCATCAAAACAACTCTATTAAGATGGACTGGAATCCCCACGAAAAAAAGAAGGCGTTTATTTTTCAACCCCAAACATTGGGCACATATTAAGATAGCAAATAACATCCGTGTTCTTTCTGTTTAAATTCCAATACCAAACCCGATCGAGGAGCTAAATAGGAAAAACTTGTTTCTTTTGTTCTACTGGTTATCATGACATTTAGGAATTTCTAAATACACCCATTTGTTAAAAAAAGCACTACTGTAATATTCCGGTTTGGTAATGCAACGGAGGAAAATTACACTCAAAGTGTTAAATGGACCTGAAATCAATATAATCTGTGTTATGCATTCCAATATAACCTGGCACCATGTTCTTCTCAAAAGACTTCAAGCCGCCCGTGGAACATTATTTTGGCTGACTGCAACAAAATGATTGTAAGCATTGCTTTTTCGGTCAGTTAGACAGACATACAGAACGGCGTGTAAAAGCAAAAAATGCTTTCGAAGTGAACAACGTAAGGATGCAGTGCAATTTAATAAATTAAATCTTATTCAAGCTCTCTTAACCAATAACTGGGCTCACTTCGAGCAGCTAGCAGTATAAAAACGATCAAGAGCCATACATGTGCGTTTAGTTTAGTGGTACCTTTCAGACGTGTGAGCCCAGGAACCCTTATTGATTATTCGTACTAGATTTATTTCTTTCCCAACATCAGTCCACGCCATTTACTGTAGCCACGTGCTAGCTCCCTCTAAACACATTACCGCCTGCTGCTATGCCCCAAAGCCTCGCGGTATGACATACATGGTGACGTTTTCGGTGCTAAAACTAGTCAGTCCGCATGCACTTAATGAACGACCAATGATCATATTTCGTATCTTAGCACCTTCAACCTTTAAGTGAGTCATGCGTTTATTCCAGCCAGGTTCCAGCCATATTTAAGTCACCCAGTACTATTATAAACAGCCTTTTATAAAGCACCCCTTCCCTAAATTTTTTATTATTAGCTACACGTCAAACTCTGAAGTTTTTAGGGGGCGCAGACAAACTATCTGATGAAGAGTGGTGAAATGAGGTGTCATCCGTAGGCTTGCTATTCATCACCTCACCAGCTCAAAGGTGCTACAGACAGATTTCATCTGCGGTGCAAAATTTTGTCCCCTTATTTACAGGTGCGAGTATAATATCAAGAACCTAACCTTTGGAAACCTAAAATTTTTCCCTTCTCCGTTGCCCTGTTTCTCATTGTTCATGTTCTACAGACTAAAAAATAAATAGATGTTTTCCTGGCAAAGACCATTCAAGGAACTAATCACGGACATTGCATAACTTGTGACTTTCCGGGACCACCTTAACTCTACCTTGTATCATATTATCAGAAGTTATGCCTGATATTTATGTTGTACTTCGGACAAAGTGTTAGAAAAATACACATAGGATATTTCTTGACGCTAATGTTTCGCGTTGGAAGCCGCAAAATTAGCCAGTTTCACACTTCTAGGTATCTCTTCGGGCTTCATACGTCCGACACGCTTGTCTGCTTTCTAGAAAAACACGAGCGATATTTCTTCTTCAGCCTGTTTCGCCTTACAGAAGTTCAAACAAGCAGTAACTTCATCAAAGCTCCAAAGAGACCTCCAATAAATAAATCCCCGGCGACATTTCTGGGGGTCAAATACTGAACGTAAGTCCAGCAAAACTTAAGACAACTGCCATATAGGCTTAATTTCAAATGAGCCCTTACGGAAGTCCAAAGAGCCGCAAACCCACGTAAGTGTTTTTGTACCGTACCAACTGAACTTCACGGTGCCGATACACTTTTTCTCCGTTGAAAAGTTCTTGAATCATGAGGAAAATGACGGTTTTGTGACTTAAAAACAACCTTAAGTACAAAACCACTCTTTCTATGCTTGTCTGAAACATTCTACGAGAACTGCCACTGACGTTAATACTCGTGTGCTTGAAGGCACCCAGTGTGTTGTATATGGATAACGGAGGCTCTTTACGGACAGATTATTCGCCACAGATATGAGCACCGGACAACACACACAAGAAGTATAATCATACTATGATAAAGCTGGTACAGTACTATGTTAAACATGATCATTTGTACTCTGCGACACACGTCTTTCCAAAACATCGACTGAAATGACAAGCATAATTCTGGCCTGCGGGATTTATCCACCAGCCGCGTCCATCATCGCTGTCATCAGAGCCGATATAACCCCTAAAATAGTTCAGACACCCAAATTCCAGTATCTCCAGTATCTATTCTGGGTTGCCAGTGAGGTGTTCATGATCTTTGGATCCGGAAGCAATAAGTTACAATGCGGATGCGAAACATATTCCGAAAGATAGGGTGGTCCTATCTATACTTCCTAAAAACGCTTGTTTTTTCCTCGTTCTTAAGACTTAGAAATATATTATCCGTGAACACACTATCTATGATGTTTCCGCCTGCTACGAATTAAGCTTACTAGGTTTAAAAACTTCTGGGTCACACCTTACTATGCGTGCGAGATGGTCAGGGAAATCCATTTGACAAAATCAAATGCACTGAGCATAACACACTACTCATAAGGTTACTGAAAACTCCTCGGCAGCCCACGACTGATGTCATTCTTCTTGGAGCCCACTAGGTAGGTGCAATCCCTGAGTTTACGTCAGTTTTATGTTCTACTTGGACTCAAATACGCTCCTAAGCTCAATACAAATTAACATTCACCTATGCCGTTGATCTAACGCATGATAGAGCCTTCAGACCT
>SJOL01006463.1:525216-603340 GCA_004794785.1 Opisthorchis felineus
TAATACTCGTGTGCTTGAAGGCACCCAGTGTGTTGTCTATGGATAACGGATGCTCTTTACGGACAGATTATTCGCCACAGATATGAACACCGGACGACACACAAGAAGTATAATCATACTATGATAAAGCTGGTACAGTACTATGTTAAACATGATCATTTGTACTCTGCGACACACGTCTTTCCAAAACCTCGACTGAAATGACAAGCATAATTCTGGCCTGCGGGATTTATCCACCAGCCGTGTCCATCATCGCTGTCATCAGAGCCGATATAACCCCTAAAATAGTTCAGACACCCAAATTCCAGTATCTCCAGTATCTATTCTGGGTTGCCAGTGAGGTGTTCATGATCTTCGGATCCGGAAGCAATAAGTTACAATGCGGATGCAAAACATATTCCGAAAGATACGGTGGTCCTATCTATACTTCCTAAAAACGCTCGTTTTTTCCTCGTTCTTAAGACTTAGAAATATTTTATCCGTGAACACACTATCTATGATGTTTCCGCCTGCTACGAATTAAGCTTACTAGGTTTAAAAACTTCTGGGTCACACCTTACTATGCGTGCGAGATGGTCAGGGAAATCCATTTGACAAAATCAAATGCACTGAGCATAACACACTACTCATAAGGTTACTGAAAACTCCTCGGCAGCCAACGACTGATGTCATCCTTCTTGGAGCCCACTAGGTAGGTGCAATCCCTGAGTTTACGTCAGTTTTATGTTCTACTTGGACTCAAATACGCTCCTTAGCTCAATACAAATTAACATTCACCTATGCCGTTGATCTAACGCATGATAGAGCCTTCAGACCTGAACCACAAAGCCACTTTCCAAAACAATTATGTTTGTTTTTCCAGGGTTTGGCTTCCTGTGCTGCCACAGGACAACAGGCGGTAGTTATTGGTAGAAGTCTTGTTGGAATAGAGTGGCAATCTGACTGTTCCATGACTGTTACGTTCAGTGTGACATTTAGATGTCTCAAAAATGGACAGTATTTCCGGGTGGTTGTGGTCAGTTGAAAGCCTTTATCCCAAAATAGGTGGAAAGAAGTTCAACAAGCACTGATAAAAACGTCATTTTCACCTCTTCAGGATGAACATGGTGATGTGGCCTAAAATTTGGATCGCGTTGGCATTTGGAAGTTTTACGCTTGCCATCTATGGATCTGCGAATGCTTAGACGTCTTTCTAAATCACAATCAGTGACAACATAAATTAGCGACTAAAGTGACTGCTGCAACGCTGTGAATGGCAACCTTCGTCAAAGATGAACCAATCATTTTTCTTGGTAGCACTTTCACTCACAGGAGCTTTCTAGGACTCGTTCCATAACAGAAAGGTTAAGAAAGTTTCGTAGATAACCGGAGTATTTGAATCCCTTATTCTTTCTGAAATATGGAGCCAGTAAATTTATTAGACAGCATAAAACGTCTATCACCTGACGTCCGAAAGTACAACGATAGGCCTTGCATTCAAGATCAACCTGAATGTGTCTCCGAGCCTCAAATGAACCTAAAGATTTGCCGGAAATTTATAGCTTTAATAGATTATGTTGGTGCTTCTCACAAACAGGATCTCATACGGTTAAGCAGCTTGCTTTCTTGGATGAATTTAAAACTTAGCTTGATCTACTCATTTTGCCTGTTGGTTTCATTAACAATCTGCGAGCTTACAAAAAAGAAATGTGCAAATTTTTCGTGTTATAGAAAAAAAGTATCAACAATCTGTTCCATGATCTGGGTCGGCGCTTGTTCCAAAACGACCGGAAGTAATGGCGTATTTATGCCACTATAGCGGATGGTGGTGATATCTATTCGCATTTAGGATTAAAGGGCACACTACAGATAGGATATAGCGGTTGTTTTGAAAATAATTGCCGCATAAGAATAGCATACCCAATGAACAGTTCTAGGTCCATCTATAGGGATGGTTTAATAATAGAAAATCTGGGATGCTAAGCCGGTCTACCTAAATTTGCAAAGAGAAACTTGTCAGTGGGAAATGAGCTAGGCAATCATTATGGGTTAACTAGTTGAAGCATGTGCATTCCACGCCAGAGGATCCTCAAAACCGCGAAACTCCTTATAACCGAGCAAACGTGATTAGGATGCAAAAAGTTAATGACCTGGCAACGGAGTATAAACATACCAACTTGCAAAACCAATAAGATTGAAGACTGCCACCCCCTTGAATGGTGTCTTCGGGGCTCACCACAATAACTGTTGCCGACCACTCAGACACGGCTCATTCACACAGTCTGTGTTGCCTTTATATCAAAGATATTGTCTTTAGTACGTAGCTCCCTGTTTTTTGCTTATTAAAGGCAGTATTTAGACCAAAATAACCGACCGCTCATTCGCCTCCAGTGCAATACTATATCTTGCTTTTGTCCCAAAATTCGGTGACCTAAAACCGTAGTAGCCGAAGCCAATGCACTCTTGGTACATGACCTATCTCTGACGTATGTATTCGTATATCTGGTAATCCTGACAACAGCTCAGCAGTGATTTTATGCTAGTGAAGTGTCCAAGGCTTCCTACAAGATGCCTTTCATAATATCAAAGCTAAAACCTACAGGCGTAGAATCAGATACAATAAACAAACAGCCATAATTATGTATTGTCTAAGGTATTTTGACATGTGTCGAGAAGGCCGCCGAGGAAAAAAATGTCGAGCATTTCTCCCTTTGGTTGATAGCCTGAAACTACAGTGATGCCAGTAAAATCACCCGCCGCCGTCTTGCGCACAGATAGTTTGTTCATTTAGTACCTATCGAATTTGACTTTCCCGAACCGAAAAGTGTGCAAGACACCCATGCTTTCCAAACAAAAACGCCCAAACCGATATACGTGAGTTGTATTGACGCTACTAAATTTTTGAGCGATTAGCTCAGAAAGCTAAGTCAAGGCATCGTAAGCCCAATGTGAGATTTAGTGGGTTCTGGATAAATTTTCCTACTTTGATATGATAATGCGTAGCGCCGCCCTTAGGGTTCAGCTAATCACCTTATCGTTATATATGGCTTAGTGTCTGGAAAAAATGGCACAAGAATACATCTTGATTCGTTAAGATTTGCTCCTGGTTTTGGCGTCTCTTTCACTTGATGATGGCACATCTGAAATTTTGGTAATCTGTACTTATCGTCCGGACAAAAAAAATCATGCAATAAACGCATAACCTTGATTGTGCTTCTTGAAATACAGGACGAATGTGAGTGAGTGCTTGGTTCCGCCCACTGATTTTACACTGGGAACAGTTGAAATTACCTAGGATCTATGACATAAAAGTAGGTAATGGTACAGCAGGTGTCGTGAGGCCAACTCACCGTAAATTTACTGCGCAATGATTATCCGTATACTGTGAGGATCTAAAAAAATAAGGGTGAAGTTCAGAGTGCTCTTACAGAGAATTGAGGTGGAAACGGCCGATACACAAAAAAGCAGGTGTAAATCAAGCAGCCAATTTATATTTGCCAAAATACATTATTCAGATGTACTCCGTTTTAAAAGAATATAGCTTTTAAAGAAAATTTCTTGCGCAAAGCTCGGTCTGGGTATTTATACGTTTCCTAAGCCAAACGTGGTGAAGGCATATGTTAGTTTATTCCTTTACTAGCACGCCTCGGTAAATCTGCGCCTTAAAATCCTTCAGTGCTTGTCACAAGACACCGAGTCTTACGGCTCAAGTAATATGTAGGTTGCGCGAGTACTCAACTGGGCCCAAAGCTCCTTTGAAATATAATCCTGTTGAGTCCTTGAGGACATTAATAATCCAGGTGTGGAGTGGACTGGGCTTCATGTTGATTTTAACAGTCATTCATTTTGCAGCCGGTTTATACACCTGACCTTCGGGAAAAATTCAATGCATACTAAGTTTGTTTTCTTTCAATTTATAATATTTCGTTTTAACCAGGTGTTAATGCCACCGTACATCTTCAGACCTCGGGACAAGACGGATTTCTCGATGGTTTTGTTTGGCCAGGACTATTTTTTCTAAAACTTGAGCACCGTTAGTAGACCACTATCTAATCATTTATTATTTGTCATTGTCAGCAGACTTTGTGCAACATAATTTCTTCTCTATGTGGCCTCTGAGATTCATGTAACTTCTATAAAAATTCCAAGAAATCAACCTTCACCAGGTCCAGTTTATATCAATACACCTTATCCACAAAAGTCTTCCATGGACTACAACCGAGATCCATTCAAAGGCAAAACACAAAGCTGTAGTGTCGCCGTAAGGCCACTTAATTGTTAGATGTATACAAAAAACACAAGGATATAAGTACTACGTGTAAACCAAAGCGTCAAATTTGGTATTGATGTGCTCATTTAATTTCAGGACTCTAAAATGTCCCTTATTCTACTGATTTTATACAAACAACGTCATTTCAAAAAGGAATAAAAACCATTCCACTCGTACATAATGGTTGCTCCTCATGATTTAGTCGTCTCTGCAATTGTACCAGCTGCTCCTAATCACTATCTATCTCGCCAGTTTTCACCACCTGTTAACCCAAACGGTGAAGCTGAAAATAGGCTTGGGCTAATAATCAACCTTTTTATCTTTGAGCTCAGAAGAAATTCATTCTTTCTCCCTCCAGGTTGTTGCCAATTTTTCTAAGGCACCGATTGCTTATAATTTTGGTTTTTGCTAATCTTCGAATGGTTACCGGTGAGTGGGAAAATAGCCTAGTTCCGCTCGCCTACTAGAGTAAAAACTGGCGGATTCCCGTTAAAGACTGACTGTTTTATTGACCAACTATTCCTTGTAACGTCCCAAAAAAAACGTGTTAAGTATATACTGTGATGTTTCCAAAAGAGCGCAGTATTTTTTCTTTGACGAACTAATTGTCTCATGGGCACGATTTTGTATGACTGATCTTCCACAGCAAGCAAAAGCTGAAGTTTTGCACCCCGAACTTTTAGAAAATACAGAATGAAGAGATCTATCTGTAAAGGTCTAAGAATATTCTCTAACCGCAAGATCACCCCTGTCATGTGTTGCTACAGCTGTGAAAATATTTCTCTTGAGTTATGGAAGACGCACATGGACAGGGCTGGTACCCTGGGGATTCCAGCTGGTCATTTAGTTGTGACGCTGCTTAAACAAAGGACTAGTTACCAGATGGAGCAAGATAAAACGTTTAGACCTAGCGAGTAACTGACTCTTCCCTCTTCTGTGTTATCTGCATAGGCAGGAAACAACAGCATGTTCTGTTTGGTTCGGCTGTTGCTCCTTAACTAGAGTGCCCGAGGTGATCTGTGTGAGTGCAGTAATATGTCAACATGCAGCTCTAAGAATTGAGGCGGGTAAGTGTTGTGCTTTACTATCATGAGTACCTAACGGAGATATCACCTCAGTTCTGACTCCATTGGTTTCACTCCTAATAAACGCTTTAGTTAATTTGAGTGCTAGGACCATTGCTTTATCCTCAAAGACTTCGAAGTACCACAACTAGATTTTACAACTAAAATGTGTTCTGAACCGCTTCAAACAGCCACCAAGTCTATTCTCTTTCAGCCCTGTGAATCTAGCCTCCCCTTTAGGTATATTTCACTTCACAACCTACCAGGGTGTGTATTTTCAACTGTCCTCTTAAGTATCACATAATTAGTAGATCTCCAAATACCATCGCGCTCAACCCTCGATGGTAAGTCCTGACGGAACTCACAACACAGTGTAAACACATTCACAGAGATGTCTAAAACGGTCTTCTAGCCATTAGATGAAAAACAAGGGTACTACGTTTTTGATAAACATCACAATGACCGGACAAAGGTTTCACAATACTTCACAAATTGTCCTTACGAAGTAACTGCGAAGTACAAGGCCGAAAGGCGTGGAGGCAATAATTATGGCTTGGTGCTTTAAAGCACTAATATTATATTAATGGTAGGCAAATAAATGAAGAATACGCTTTGAATTCAGGCAAAATGACCTGAAAATCATATAAAACAATTGAGTATGGCGGATTGTGGGCAACACTCTTCATCATGCCTTCTGACTACCAAGGTATGAGGGTTGATAGATATGGCCAAGAGTTGATGGAATGCTTGTGAAAGCGGGCGGGGGCATCGCACCAAGAACATATTGTTTCCTGTAGATAACAGGTCCTTCATCGGTTCTCGCAAGGCAAAAGATGGTTAGTGAAAATATAAACAGTGGCATTGAAATGATGGCCACGAGAATCCCTGCAATCCAAACGTCTTCGCGTTCTCTGGCTATTCCCAGTGAGATCATGAAGCAGCTTAACACAACCAAGATCATACCGAATGCTAGCATAGGCATATATAGTTTAGTTCTTTTATGCAAGTCCAAATCACACATCCTGAGTTTTCAATCACCGTACTGTTTACTTTCAGCTAAATAATTAGCCAGTGGCATGAACAAACAAGGTTGACACTGTTAAGTTCAATTAAGGATTCAGGGATTGATACACAAGATCGAGGCTTTCGCCCAAGTTTCCCGGGTCGTTTTTGTTCTTGTCGTTCAGCGGCTGCCCTTCATCTGAAAGGCATAAGCGAGTAAAGAGTGGAGCACTGCTCTTTAAGTTCTCAGCGCCGAGCAGTATGCTCGCCAGTTCGATGACTCGCATATTAAAGCGTCTAATAGTGCTTTGAACTGGGCACTAAACGGAGAGTGGACAACCAACGAAGAAAGGCTATTCCAAGCGGCAGCTACCCGAAATTGGAAAAGTTTTGCCTCAGAAAATTGTGCTCTCCGAACCCGAAAATATTCTTACCATGTCCCCGCCGTGTCTTAGCTGCGTCAACGGTGCAAAACCTGCTGGCCAAACTTTGTTTAAACAGGGCGTATTTACTGGATCCCGTCCAACTTGACGACGATCAAGGGGAAGGAGGTGAAGCACTGCGAGACGCGTTTCATAGTCCACAGATTTAAGACCGGCAACCATTTTCGTGGCAGCTCGTTGGACACGCTCAATGAGGGTTACGTCCTTCTTGTGTCCTGAATGGAAAACTTGGTGGGAATATTCAAGAAGCGGTCTGACGTAGGCCCCATAGAGTGTCTGGAAGTCCATGCGAGTCCGTATTGACGAACGCGAATATAGTTAACCTCGCGCCTTACGTCACCAGCACTCCTCTCGCCATGCAGTCAGAGATTATCAAGTGGCCCTCAAAAATATCTGTGCCCCATGGTCCATGAGCATTAGGACACAGATGAATGCATTTGATTTGGGGTTGTAGAAACCCGTGGAAATGTTTTTCAGAATGAGCCACACAATCGCATTCTATACTGACTACACACTGTCCAGGGGTGCGTTTGCCACGAATTTTACTCAGTGTTTCATAGCCCTTTGGCAGAGTAAATAAACTGAGGCGTGACGAATAACAATAGTTATAAGAACCTCGGTCTAGTGCGCGATAATGGGCATTTAGCTGCACTTCTTTATTGGCGTTATTGATAACAATAATAATAATGTTTATTCCCAAATGGTGGGTGGCATACCGTCAGGCATGACCATAATGTTACAGTCAGAATAAAGGCATGAGTGAGGGTGTTGTGGGTACAGGGGATTGCGTGGAAAAGGGGCAGCGTCACAAGCAGTGGGCATCATCCGATGTAATAATACTAATAGGTTTATTTCCCAATTTGTAGGGAACATGCCGATTGAGGCATGATCGGGTCTTTACAACCTGAACGCGGCAGGTAACAACACAACGGGCATGCTTATTACGTGAAAAGTCACCACAGTTGTGCGGCCCGAAAAAAGAGGACAGTGGGCACGAGGTACGACAAGTTCAGAGATGAAGCCTGTATTTTCTTAAACCAGTCTAATTGAATTTCTCTTTTTCTGGGGCCAAAGAGTTTCATCAGGGAAAGAAGCTATCCGGGTGGCCCATGAACCAGCATTATAAGCAGAATGGATTCCAGCGAACCAGCAGTAGCGCAGGAGCACGTTCCTTGCGACGGATGAGGGCGGCAGGAAAAATAATTACTTTCTTGATCATTTACACGTTATTAGTAAAAATCCTCAGGTTTTGGCAGTTGAATTCCGCGTCGAAGGGAAATACTCATCGGACGGAGCTGTCCATTAGATTAAGGTTCATCAATCTATTTTATTTTCCGAGCCATCGATCCATTTTGTGTTGCATCCAGTGGAAGCCAATTCTCTATTGCTGTCCATATCGGGATCTCCAGACCGTATCACGTCCTTTCGACATTTTACCGTTGACTTTAATGCCGCAGTGCCTGAACATAGGGGAAATTTGCACCTCATTTAGCACAGTGTCTTCAGTATGGGTGGCATGCACGCGGCCAGCCTGTCAACATTAAGCAAATAACTGAATAAGCTAAATAAACAGCCGTCGGCTGTTGTAGGCTCCCAACGATATCGTGAGCTAGGTTTCTCATGGAAGGTTCCTCGGGTACCTGCATTCCAGAACGTATCTTTGATTATCACTATGGTTGTTACGGAAGATGGTCGTCTCCGTTTCCCCGTTGCCGCTAATGTTACTGAACTGTGCTCTTAACAAAGTTTGCTCCATCTGATACATACTTCTAGGTTTTCATATGGCGTACGCCATTCTTTGGTTCCCAGGGGCCAAATTCACCCAAATACGTTTTTTGAACCTGCGTCATGACTGCTCGCTAACTGCCCGCCGGTTGAAACAAACCGTACATAACTTTCATCATTCAAACCTGACGAATAAGTGCCCAATAGCGCATTTTTCCCGAACTGTGATCTCACCACCAGCACCCGAATCGGTTGTTAATCCCCGCCACCTCCGGAAATATCAATGCCTCTAATGGTACTCAGCACTTCCTCCGGATGATCTTCCAAGAGCTAACCGCCCAACGCAATTAGGACTAGTAGGTCACTTGTACCCTCAGCTTTATGCAAATTATGTTACTGCCTTAGAAAACTGACCGCGTCTTCGATGGACCTAATGGTCTGTTTGAACTCTTCAGCAAACTTGGGCATTGTACTTTTCGATTTAGCTGACTTGAAATCTACCTCGGGTAAAATTAAATGGACTCAGATAGGTGATCTTTACTCAGGTCCAAAGCACTGCTATTCGCTTGCCAACTCAAGCAGTGTTGCCACCTACATATGTGTGGTGCACTGACCTGGGCACTTCCGGCTAGGAATGCACGAAATCCACCGAAAAGAGGCATGTACTTCGGGGTGCCAACTTGTGACCATATGTCCCGTTTCGTCAGTAACGATACCTCCATGTTCTGGCTACGCCCATAGAAAAGAACCTTCAATAGATCACTTTTGCTCACACAGAAGGCACGAGTTGTGGGGGGCGGTATACACCCTGACGTCGTGTTTGGTGAAATTGAATTGGTCGAAAACCGACTATTGTAAAAAACGCTGCTGATGACGGTCACCCCTCCGCGTATTTGCAACTACTAACTTGTGATGACTAAGCCTAGCGCGATGGGTATTACGGGTCATTTGCTCGTTCTATCAAGCATGGCCTCCTTCTTGCTGTAACCTGACCTGCTGGTCCGCCTTGATCATAGAAGACCATGAGCCCTCATGAAGATCACAACTATGAACAGGCCATTTTCTCAGTGGGGTTGTGTTGTACTTTCTCCCAGGAAAAACTAATGCGTCGTTTATGGTTGATGAAAATTGTGAACCTTTTTTAAGATGCTACCGGATGTGGTAAATTTAAACGAGCGCTCAACATCTCGGGGAGGCTCCTGACTTGCTTTTGCAAGACAGGAAGTCCTGCAACACCGAAGTTTAAGCAAACAGTACCATATTCAAAACACACCTGTAGCATTATCGATGCACGGTGGGCCACTGAACCTCTGATGCACAGCAACTTTACGCACTGCACCAAGGAATTGATAAACGGGACCACACCGACGGGTTTTACTCTAAAGACACCAATCAAAATCTGGAGCACTGAGGTCTACTAAAAGTGCTGAGTGTCTTTTACAAATGAGGAATTTTCTCAAAATTTTGCAATAAGGAATGTTGTTAATAGATCCGTTCTCGTTGATCCGTGCCCACCACAAGATTAAATGAGATCATTTAATTGTTTCCTGTTACCCCACTTCCTCCGCGGGCGCTTAAAATGCCACCACTGAGCAGAGGCATCCCTCCCTCTCACTTTATTCCCACTTAGACTGCGGTTCCTAATTATAAGCTCTCTAGATTAGGCAAATCTGCCGATGTGGGACAGTTGATAGCAATTTGTCGAAACTGTTCCGGAGGCGACCTCTCTCACTGCAGCTAGTTTGAGGTTTTGTAGCCTCCGGAGGCTCATTGCCTGCATTACCAAATCCCGTGAGCTGAAAAGTAGAAAATCACTGCGTTCCGTGAAGCTGATGTGTTGAAAATTTGCGTTATCTTTTGTCCAAATTCTTGGCATTGTCTTTTTTTTCTTACTAAGTGAGAAGGGTGTGTTAGCTTTTTTGTGTTGCTGCGCTTGGGCTTGCTTTTAGCCACCGATAAAAGGTTCGCTCAGTATGCAACCCTCGTGTGCAAACTTTTCTTCCACCTCTGGAAAGCAGAGACAAATAAATTATGGAGTGCGCATCCGTCCGTTCAAATGAAGTGTTCTATGTTCGTCCCCGAGTGCATTAACTCCATCCCATCTCTCCTTATCAAAGCTAAAAGGATCAAAGGAGCGGATACAGAGTTTGCGTCAACCTGCCTCTTGTCGGCTAGGCACCTATGTCTTTTCGATTACTGCAGTAAACAGCTAGCGCACCAACCCTGGATCCTGTCTTTATTTAGCGGAACAGACAAGGCTGCTTTCTTTCTGTCATTGGTCAAGAGTGACCAGGACATCATCACCCTGGATGTGAGCTATTGGTATGCACTCTCTGTATTCACAAGATCACTCTTCATACTCCGCCATGGTATCCACTTTGAAACAGAGAATTACGTTGACAAATAAACTTATCATCCTTAAGTTAAACTTGCCCGAACAAACTGGAGAACGAAATATCGTATCACTTCTCCAAGGTATGCAATCGGCCCACTCCCAGAGAAGCGACAGCTCCCTGTACTCAACCGCATACCACTGAATAGAAATGAAATCTGAGGAAACTATTTCAGGACACTCATTGAAGAAGATTCCAGAGCCTAGCCAACAATCCTCCGGGAAGGCAGTCTCACAAGAATACGTTTCAGAATGCTGAACGAAGCACTACCATTCCATGGACATGCAAATTCTTCCAGGATCTCCGACCACTGAGGGGTGCCAGACAGACTAAACCTCCACTCACAAAATGGGAGGCGGTTTAAGCCCTTGCTAATTTCTTCGCAGCCTTGCGAAGCTTCGATGTTGACGCTAACTGTAGTGTTTCTATGCCCAGCGTATCAAATGGTTTTGAAAACTTGCTTTTCTATCTGCGAAACGACCAAACTTCTCCCATCTTGCAATCTGAGCGGTTCTACTGGTCCAGATAGCTTCCAATCAAATATCCCGAAGAAACCTACCGAAGTGCCATGCCGTCTCTCCTCTTCCTCCTCCGTGTTGTTTGGTACCTTGCTCACCATCGGGGATGCAGCAAAACACTATATCTATTAAGTTAGTCTCTGCGCAAAATTATTGGAAAAAATCACGAGCAGCTCTCCGCTAAGGCTCATTTTTGACAGTAAATTCCCCTACTGAGCTCCTCACTCTTTACCAGCTTCCTGGTCTTCTCTAACAAACCTAGCCCATCAGTATAAATACCAGCAGCCAGACGCCTAATACAATTGTAGTTTTCTGGCGTTACACTAAAACGAACTTTCCCAGCACGCTTTGGAGGTGTAGTTTCATCCCGGTTTCATATCCTTAGCAGACCCCAGAAAGGATCGGTGCAGAAACCCAAAATATCACTAATCAATAATCACTTAGTGCTGTAAGTCCACATAATTGGATAGCATCATTTTAACACTGAAGATCCAAAGTTGTGGTGCGGTGTTCCCAATATTTTCCAGCCGACTATCGAGGTCTGTGCCTCCTGGGACAGAACGAGCCTCCTCCGCATTAGCTTCCAGATATTACCCCATGTGTCGATCCGGGACATACCTACTTTATCCTTCACTTTTCCCATCGAAGCAGTGATTACTCAGTAATCGCCCCCTACCCTTCTCTTTCTATTATGGCTCCTCACTTCCAAGAAGGTGATCAGATTGGTAGACCCCGTCCGTTGGACTATTTTTCAAGCTAAATCATCTTGAATTTACCGCACCATATTCTACTGCTGGCCCTTCCCCGATATGATGCTTCAGCATTATATGCTTTCCCAATTTGAAAATCAAAGTCAGTGTGCCCGAAGTTGTACAGCGTAAAGCCACCACACCCCAGAGGATCCCCAACCATGAAAAATTCCTCTGGTTAAATCCTTTTCCCCAGAATGCTTCGAGCTCTGCAGATCATGAACATTATCGATCTTATCGAAATACACTCATTTGCAAGCAAATTTGGTTTTTGTGAGAGACGCACCTGGAACCCAGCTGAATCTCTTGTTTGTGATGTTTCCAGGCAACTGAATGTGGTATCTTCACTGTGCTACCATGGGTAACTTTTCACTGTTTATCAGAACACCAGCCTCTGGAGATGCAGCCTCAAAGTCCTAAAAAACCGAGCACCACGGTCGACTAAGGGGAAAGTTATCTCCTCTGTAGTTATTTCACGCTAGAATACACTCCTAGACGCACGATTCGTACCCTTGTTGCCTTCAAGTGTGATATACAGCCCCATCTCCCATAACATATCAGCCAACCTCCCACCTATATTTCACCATCCACCCTTTTCTACAGCTATTGATAACTATCACGGGCATAGCCACCACTAACCCGTTAGGGCTACTAATCGGAGGCGCTGGAGCTCCGGTCCTTTATCTCCCTCATATAAGCTACTCAGATCTGCAGCCAGAACGGACAACTTATTGAACTGAGTCAACCGGGCCGAGGCTTCCGACTCGCGTGCAAATCCGCTGAAGTTTACCCAAAAGTCAGTGGGCAGTTGAAAATGCCTAGCGCGGGAGGGCAAAACGAAGAAATGTGACTATAATTAGAAGAAAGATTGCTCGTACTGGACAGTGAAGCGCAAATAACAGGGACACTCTGGCGCAAATGAGCCAGAAAAAAACATATGTAATTTCAGGACTAATCGGATTATAGTTGAAAAAGACGGGTGAACTCCGGCGTTTGGGGGCCACGAGAAACAGAATGAAAGTGGCTAGTGCCCCGGAAATGTGGATATTGATGGAAAATGGCAAACCAACTGGTTATCACTTGCAAGACCGGCAAATACTCAGGGCATTCTAGGTGAGAGAGGTGTACAGTTGCGTGCTGGGGGATTGAGTCCCCGAAGAAAATGAATTAATCTGCTGACTAGAGTGACTGATTGTGCAGCAGCATTTTGGAATGTATATGTTCAAGAGCATTTTCGACAGAAAAGAATAGACACTGCGCCAAGGACTCCAGGTGAAGGTCGTGTGCTCGAAATTTCTTCCTCGGTGGGAGCTAGAGACTGAGACTGCGTAGACCAGTATCAGCCAGAGGTGACGTGTGCTCTAACGCTCTCCATGACGCCTGCTCACTATCACGGGACTGGCCTGGCCCCTGGACCGTCCCATGATGAGCATCGTGTCTGAAAGTGTTTGAGCAAATAAATGGTGCGTTGCGGTGACCAGATTACTTGCGTCGGCCAAAGATATGGCGTACAGGCAGCCATACCTGCTCGCGATACCATTCCAGATCACCGCGTCATGGTACTCAGTCAAGAGGCAAAAAGTTACGCTTAACAACGGCTGCGGGCAGAGTTTTGGGGGATGTGTTGGAGTCAGTAGGGCACGCTAGGTGCGAGCACATTCAACGGTGGGGGCATCGATGTGAAATTTTGGGGATCACTGTGTAGACACTGGCAATAACACAAACGAAACTTTATGGCGGACCCAAATTGGGGCAGAAGTGAAGGCGAGGAAATATCAAAAGGCATGTAAGATTCCAACTCAAGTTTGAACCGGAATGCGGAAGTCCATCGACTTGATGGTTGCGGCTAGAATGTAGGGTCTGACAGGCCGGCAGACTGGGATAACTTGTCGGTTTTCCGCTTGAGCCTACAAACTGGCATCACAGAGTAGATATAGAGACGCAACTGCGGAACGAATAAGCAAGAATGGAGGCTAAACAGTTGCGTAAAAGTGTTTAAGTGGTTTTTTGGACATTTTTGGACAAAGGTCTCAAGGAAAGATGGTTGGGATGACTTTGGGAGGGGGTAAATTCTAGAAACGAAATTAGGTCAGTTAGTCCTCATTCAAGGTTTGTAAGAGCAATGGGGATTTCGGCAAACAAGCGCCTGCTGCAGTGCATCCAGATCCGCGCCCCAGAAAAGCCAGCTCAGCGGTGATTTGCAACCAAAATATCCTGCTTTACGAAGTTGAGCTGACCTGCCGAATCCGACTAGGCCAATCGTCGGGAACCCTCAGGTAGCCGCGATGTCAATAGGCATCAGTCACTGAGGCCTGCGGAAGTGTGCTCATTGAGACCCCACTTAAACATCTTGAGGTAAGTAATTTCTCGCCGTTTTCCATATACTGGACGACTGGCCCTACAGTGGAGCCTCCACTGCAGGCACGATTGGGTAAAATTTTGCGGCAAGATGCCCTACAGTTAGGTGGTGGGACCTGCACTGTTCAACATCCACGCAAACAAACATCGTCGAGGGTTGCAGCAAAGCAGTTTGATGTATGCTGGTGATTTGGAAGACAGGAGGAGCAACCGGACGGGAGACATCACTGGGATACCTCGGTTCTGACTGAAACTTGGAATATGGGTGCCAAGAACTCAGTCAGCTCAACCACATGAGAGCGCCTGCGTAACGACAGCACGCCACACGGAACACCGTATCTCATGAGTGATTGCCTGTACATATAAGGGTCTGAGCTTCTTGACCTGAATATCATAGCTTGCAGTCTCATCAAGAACTAGACCCATCCCAAAGTGGTGACAGGCAATGTCTTCAAGATGTTGTGAACCCTGCGATGCTCGCTCTCACGTGTACTAAGAAAACAGGGTCCAAAATGTTTGCCACATTCATCCGGCTGATCATAGAGCATTAAGCGCCACTTTATTTCCCGTCTACGAAGGCGAAACTCTACAGCCGAAAAGATCACAGAAGGGGGCTAGGAGAGTTAAGGCAGTTCAGCGGAGTCGACCCCTATCCTGATTTTTACTTACTCTCAAATATCACCACAATTGCGCAAGAATTAATTTATCATATCGAGTCTCAAAGACGGCAAAACTTTCGGTTGTTGAACCATCCTTTGAAGGGGGGATCACAATCACACGAGGGAACGAGAAGTAAGCCCAGTCCTCAAAGATTAATGTCGGTGTTTTTCCTGTGCGATAAGGCAGGTAACTAGTGAAATAGCTCCACAGGAAATGCTGCACCTAAGCCTTTGGCTTGGGATTTCAAAATCTTGCCTGACCAGAGCTTTCGGGCGCGCAAGAGAGTACCAGTGGTTTGTTTGTTAATCATCATTTGAAATTCACTAACAAAACACTACATTGTCCGGCGTAAGCGCACACTAGGGCACACACACTGCTCCGAGTCCTCAGCTTGTGTCCGTCTGTAACTAAATCAATCTACTAATTGCACTGCACCGCTCGTCCTTTCTGGGGGATTTTTAGTGGAATCGTGGAAATGATTCTGATTTACTTGATCCACTGAAACCGCGTGAACTGTTCACCTTTTACCTCGCTCAGTTTCACCTTAACACTAGTCCGCAATTTTTTAAATATTTAATTTGTAATCGCTCATTGCACTCGCACTTCTGTCAACTTCCGTATGCGAGTGAGACAAACGTGATGCATTATTTGCATTATCTCAGTCGGTGGGTTTCACGCTTTCTTTCACTGCCAAATACTGTGATATTCTTAATGATTCCGGGAGGCGAAAGTCCTCTGTCTCGAGGACATGCATGTCCACACATGTGTTCTAAGTACTAAATTATCTCAACCCCAAATGAAACTTTCACGAAAAGACAGTTGGATGCAGAACTTCGTGGATGTCAGCTGAACTCCTAAGGCTCAGAGAATGAGAAACCAAAAACACGGATTGATTACAGAAACACCCGCAACCACGCGACTACGATGAATACAAACTCTTCTGAAGTGGATGTAAATACATAACGGACAAACCTACTGGACAATCCAAAAAACAGCAACCAGAAAGACACATCCAAATAAGTCGGCGAAGGATAGAAAATTTAAAAACGCCGGCAACCCGGAGGTAACCAGGCCTGACGGCTGGATATGATAAAGTGCGCGCTAATGCCCTCACAATGACTTTGCATAAGTCTGCTGACAGAACGCCACTAGTAGCGAAAAACAACCTGGCCCTGAAGAGTGGCACTGAAGTAAACTGCCTGAAATATATACAACCCTAGCAGCGCACGCATTTCAAAGACGGCGTACCGTCTGCTGCATCAAATATGCGGGCTGATTGGATGTGGACGGGACAGGCGTTGAATGCTGGGGTGCGCGATCGACAAGTGGAACTGGGTACACGGGAAAGCTTGTAGTGGGGGCCTCAGGAGTCGAGTGGAACGGATCGCGGGGAGGCGCCTGCGAGAGGATTGGGCAAGGCGGGGAATGCGGCACCTTTATCCCCGGTTTCTTTGGGGAAGGGGTGAGGGACAGAGAGGTGTCACTGAGGATCCCATGGTTCGGAAATGTAAACAACCAAAATTAAACCACCTATTTAGTGACTCTATAATTCGAGAGAGTGATACCTATCTATTTTTAATTCATCTGAAGAAACCAGGGGCAATGCCGGCCTTGAGCAAAGCTAACACCAACCGATTGTCTTCTATCCTTACCAATATAGAACTGAAACGGTTACTTGGAGCAACGCAGTATAGCCGTTCAATTTAAGAGGTGTGTTGTACCACTCACTGGACGTTTAAGGGACATTCTTATTTTTATTCGAGTTTCTCACGTCCTTCAAATTATCGCGCAAAGCATTTTCTAACGACGTTAAGTTTCAGAATCCTGTCAATGTTTCCGATGTCCAAACAACCTTTCAGGCCTGAATTCAAACAGCTTACGAATATTTAAAGAGAATATTGGTAGTTCAGGTCGTAATCATGACCGATGGTTTGTTTGCCTAGCTAGGCAATTTGGTCGAGTGGCAGTACGCTTTCACCCACAACACACTTGTGATATCAGCTTGGTTGGTGATGAAACGTCTGCTAGCAAATCGTTCAGCTTAGCGAACAAACCAAAAGCCAACCTACAAATAGCCACAGAAGATTCAGTCGTCTTTCAGTTGGCGAAATTGTTAGGCGCTGCCTGTAGGCTAACGCCAATTCTGCCAGCATATACTAGATCAACATGTCCTCTACACCGTCATCAGGGAAAGAAAGTTGAAAGTCATCATGTAATGAGACTTTAAAAACGCCCTTCGGAGTCAGGTTGTTTAGCCGGTAAATTTAGTCCTAATCAACACCCTTATTGCAGGACAAATTATACCAAATTCTGAACAGGCCGTTTGAGCCTGAATTTATTGACTGAATCATTGTAGTATGCATTTGGAAAGAGCCAAAAACTTGCTATAAATTTGCGTGGTTTCATAAACATTCTTTATGACGTGCAGTTATAAAACCTAAACTCCTACCCGGTTAGCTACAAATAATAATGCCATACTCACCTTCTTTACTGGAAGACCTAAAACACCCTTGCTATAAAATAATCACTGCGTTTGGCGCGACAACATTCCTTTAGCAGGGCAAGAAAACCACCTGCCCATCGGCACCTTTACCTTCTGTGTTTTTTTTGCTTCCGTTAGAATTTACCTCAAAATATTGTATCTTCAACGAACCTGGAAGACTACCAACTGCTTTTGTAAATGGCACCTTTGTTTGCTGAGTTTTTAGTCTACCATTTTTAAGCGATACTCAAGATTGGCTAGAAGCTTCTAATTTGCTAAAAAAATTAAAGATGACAGTAAACAGAACACTTTATCCACAACAGAGGACGACGGATAGCAGGCTGTTATATGCGGTAATTTGTGCTCAGCTGCCCCCCTCTTTACTGTCGAGTGAGTTTGCATCCTGCGATTATTTTGTCTACCACGCCCTAACGACCAGAAGCTGCGGAGAGCATGCAATAGGCAAGGTGGTCACGGAGATGTGAATAAGACGACACAGTGATATAGAGCATCAAAGCCTCTTTTGTATATTTTTCGATCAAAGACATATGATAATCGGCACTACCACTAAAACAAAAGCCTGCAACAGCAGGAGATAACTGTGCACCAACTCACCTCACTTTAGTAGTCACGATCTACCGTGACTTTAAAACCAGCAGCCATGCGAGCATAATAGATTCAAGAGTCGTACGGCTGCACAAGTGAACGTTTTTATCATAGTTAAAGCCTCATGAGTGACTCTGGACCAGATATCTACTGAAAGTGAAGGTCGATCCCAGCCACCGTGCAAAAGTAAACGAAAGCGGTTCATGCAGATAAAGGGTTGAGTAGGGACTGATTAATGGAAAGAAAGGGACATGTAAGTAGCGATGTCAAGCAATAAATGTATATAAGGTTAAATTCAGGAACGTTAAATCTGATGTGACGTTTTCTTCAAGGAGGCTATGGCAAGGTGTACAACGGAATGTAAACCTACCTTGCTTATCGCAAGAACGAAAAATGAAAACGACAGCACAGTGTTTACCTATGCATTAATATGCCATATGATCACACTGATTATTATGTGTTAGTGAGGCGGACATTACCTGGTCTACCGACAGCACACAGTGATCGGCTGGTTTACAAGCATCTTGCTTACCGGAAGCCTGGGAATTAGTCTTAGCAAACAACTTTGGCCTGCAGCAGCACGTATCAGACCATGTTATAGGCATTTCAGCCTGTCAGGGCTAAGGGAAAACACAGAGTAGTGCGCATAATATGGCTTTGCAGACGGAGTAGATGACCACTACTTTGCTCCTGAAGAATAAACAAAAGACAAAATTGAGGTGCTCTGCCTTAGTGATCAACCCAAAGAAGAAAGAGAAGCAGTGCGGAAATCTTAACTCAGAGAGTTATACCATTTGTTTGTGTTGTCAACAGTCAGACAGAAATCCACCTATCTGGTGTTGATATATGTAGTTAGACCTCGTCCAGCGAACTGCACATTAACTTTCCGTATTTCAGAGTAAGTGAGCGTACATCTAAGGCTCTGTATAAAACTGAAACAGCCGGGATTCATTTATTAACAACAACCCAATTAACATGGAGAAATAAGGAATATAGGTGGCTAGGCTAAAGCATCCGGGATTTATTGGCTGCTGAGGAAGATACCGACATGTGAACTACTTATCTTGACAACAGGGCAAGCCAGCGTCTTCTGTAGTGTTTTCTGTAAAGAAAGGTAGAGTTCAACAAGGAAGCCAGGTAACGCAAAGAACCAAATAATATATATTGGGACTGACTTTCTTCACTGACTGAGAAAGAACGCCTGAACATACAACAAAACTATTTATTCAGGCTTCAGCGGGAGGTCCTCCCCCAGGACTGGCACCCTTGAGTGTTCCGAGGTATCTGTCGTGCAAACGATCAGTTTACGCAGGTTACTTTCGAAAACGACTATGCAACATTTGTGTTGCCTTTCCAGAATATTTGTCAACTGCGGGAGAGCTTTGCATTTCATTCGTCCTAACTGAAGTTAAATTAAAAAACAGCTTATTCACTTTCTCAAAGGCGCTTACACCGACTGATGGAGTGTGACGTGTCTCGATATGATCAGGTTAATCGCTATTATATATTTGTGTTTGGACTCTCTGCAGGTATGCACCTATAAAATTGGAATATCTTCGTCCAGAAGTTCGTAAGCTTAATTTTGTCGGCTGAAGTCTCAGTATAATGACAGATAAGTTACAGCTAAGGTGCAGAGTAAATATATTAAGCTTATCGAAACCTTATGTCTACTGATTGATGTACGGGCTGCCTGAATACTACACGTCAAACTGGAGACAATGTGTAGTAAGCAGGGATATATAACACGTTAGCCTCTGTCACTTGGTTAGTTTTTTCGGGGTGGTTTTCGAGTCTACGTTTAAGATGTCCTGAGCTGCGGCACTCAAAAGTTCTTATGCTTCATTACCAACCAAATTACTTCTTTGAATCAGATAAAATACTGGTCCCAACGTGGTCTAGTGCTCACAAACCTAGGTGCACGTAGATGACTACACAGCATACAACACAGCATACAACATCGAACTGCAGAAGAATCAATTCAGGATATAGCCCTGTATTGGAGATGCCGTTTGTCAGATAAGCCAACAGTGCAATCTCCCTTATGATTAAAAAGTGAAACAATCATTTGGAAAGATGGTTCAATTTTAAGCGAACCAAGTGGTAGATTCGGTCATGTAATTGTTACTGGTGTGAAAAAGCGTAATCCACGGGCGATTGTGTAATAAACTTGATGGCTGAGCGGGTATAGACCTTAGAATACTAAATGGCCGTTCAGTAGCGAGGAAAGCCAACTAGCTGACAGCATGATCTTATCTATGAAAATGGCTTCCGTAACACATGCCAGAGTCCAGTTGTAAAAGTGGGTTGAGTTGACGCAAATAAACATTGCCCACATTTTAGTCAGCCGGAACTCAACTGCTCGCTCCTCTTTCATACACCATCTACGGCACTAAGAAAAACGTCTTTAATAAAATACCGGAGAAAAAGCGATGATGTGCGGTTTGATTTTCCGCAGACAGACGCGATGCTTTGGCAGCCATAGGAGCAGCCACAGAACTCACCTTTGGAAAATACCAAGCTTACGTATTTCAAGTCGTATCTTGACCAAAATTATGATAGGTTTTATCAGAAAGCTTGCAAAACGGACAAACTGCCCTGGCTAAAGCGTTTTGGAGGAATAACTTACTTCAGGACTCACCAAGATGACAAAGATACTGAAATAGGAACATATGGTTTTGAGTTGACGGTTTGTGGTGCCTTTTCTGGGTTTGTTGCCCTAGGGCACATGACTTTGTTATTCAAAAATATGCTTGAGGATAACATTGATAGTTTGACTAATGAGCCCTTTGGACAAACGAAGCTTCAAGTTGGGACTGGTAGTGCCCTGCCGCCTTAATTCATTGGTAAGTGCAATGCGCGAATACATCAAGGTCTGAAATCTATAATATTGACTATCAACCATAGAAAGCAGTTGGCACAAAAAGCAAAGTATGTGCATAAGGTGAACTGACTAAGTCATAAGAATACAATCAATGACAAACACAATAAAGCACTCCGAGGGAGCTGTCTATCCGCTACAGGGGTGAAATAAATTGGCGTTCATATCGGTCTATTCAGTCAACTAATAAATAGATAATATCCTGCAGTTTAACGATTAGACACGGACAATTCTCCAAAGTGTACGTGCACGCAAATAATTGTTCATCTTCGGACCCGTCCGTATACAACTATTTCTTGGTTTCAGTTTTGCGTTACAAGAGAGATATACGTATCAAACGTCACGTTATGTTTTATCTGGTTTTGCAAATACGGACCATCCAATATCAAAAGCGAGACAAGAACGTTCTGTACATCAGTTTCAGAAAGATCGAACACCACTCCCGCACACTGCAAGGCGCCACCTACAAGAAACTTAAATAGAAGGATAGCAGAACATTTCAAAGAAAATTATGCTTTCCCCGTTTGAAAATGTTTCTACCTATAAAGGTTACCAGATTAGATATGGAAAACAATGCAACAGCGTCCAAGATAATAGCAGGTTTACCGTTAAGGCATCAAGCGACAACAACACTGATACCCACTAATCGTTCAGCTGCACCACCCTTTCGAGTGCTTTGCTGCTATGCCGCCCAAAAGAAGCATGAGGGCTGAGGTACTGCCAGACTGCCTGAGTATATACAGGAGCAGTCGAGATGCCGGTGGTAAGTTAGGTAAGTATGCTCGTGCCTTAACCGCTGGGCTATCTCCAGCAACATCAAACGATGATATCGTTTTTAACATACATGGTAGGTTTTCCACTGATCCCTCCTTTTATATCAGCGCTCACTGGTTAACAAAGCGCGATATGTAAACCAGTACTCCCTAGAAGATGTTCTTCTCAAATCCAACCCAAATCAGAAAGCACTACAGTTCAGAACCAACGCAGGAATTCTTTCGCTCTGTCTTACAAGGACCTATCCCTTACGGGAACTGCCCTTGTACTAAATTTTTCTGGAGTGGAGTGTGTTATACGACGACATACGAGACTACGGCATAAACGCCTAGAGGAACCTAGGGAGAATCTGATTTTGTTTGCATGTGTGAGGTTTCCTGGGCACCGAGAATGTGACCGAGCGCACGTGCTTTTTGGAATGGAGATATGAGAAACATCTGAAGATTTACAGGCTGTCACTGCACTCTATGGAGCATACTAACCACGTACTTTGTACCTGAAGTCCTCGGGTATCTACATGCGAGTTATACCGTAAACCTGTAGGCTGAAGATAGACTGAAAAAAACAAAAAGAATTGAAACTGATTACTGCTACGTAAATCTGAAACACTTTCTTAAAATTTTGTGAAGCACACTGTAAGGTAGAGAATCGGGGTTATTAGTTCCCGCCACAAAATACAGTGCGAAGTTGTAAAAATTCAGTAGAAGGGCTTTGAATAACAGGCAACAGCTGTACAATCTAGATTACATCTCACAGTAACTGCACTGCGAACATCTTATGGTTTAGGTCGATGCGACCCTCCGAGTTCTACATTACCAGAAGTATTGCTGCGGCTGAAATGTTTCAGAAACACTCACGCTGAAGGTCTTCGGTGCATCTAAATATATGCATGTTGATGTTTGTAACAAGTAAAGTATTTAGTAAATGAGCTGCTACGGTCATCTATTATCCCACACTCTTTACCCACCAATCCCCTCTTAGAGAAACAGTATGCTATGATTAGAGTGGAAGCAAAGTTGATCCAGTAGCCATCAGGACAGTATGAAGTTACGTGCACTTCTTTAGTCAGCTTACGCTTCAATATTCCAAAGTAGCACTAACAGGACAGAGCATTGCAAGTTTATGGAAGGCCAGTGAACTTAAACAAACCAAAGAAGGGTTAAAATGTGAAATAGTAAGTGGTGACAAAGTGTATCAGACGACTGTTCCACGACAGAAGTAAATAGAAATGAAGACCAGGGGTTGAAGGGTGGGGAATGAAATGTACGGCACTGTGTTTACACACCATCTGTGGAATTTCTACGTTAGTTCATTGCAAATATAGACCCACTTCTAGCGTGAAACTAAAACCAATAATGTGCTGACGTTTGGATTAGTTAGTCCATACAGTACATGCTATCGTCCACTTAAAAGCCCGGGTAGTGTAAAGTAAGGTGATTTGGTAGGTGATTTATTGGGACCTTCCGCTGTTTAACCTGGTATGTATGTTCTGAAAAAATATATCCAACTTTCAGATGATTAGCAGATATTTACTCTATTATCTGGATACTAATTTTGGGGGTAGGAAAGTTGCTGAATGGAGAGTTCGTGTATGATTTTGGATTTCTGGATGCTGTGTTTTCTAAAATTTTAGCATCACACTAGCAGACCGTGAGCTATCGTTGACTGATTATTACGAGGACACTGGCTTTCAAGGATCCCCTGTTGAAAAGCTGATTCTCTTCCTTGTTCCGTAAGAAAAACAATGCTCTTGAAACGTTCAAAATGGACGAAGAATGGAATTCGATTGGAGGACATTTGAGACTGCCATCACAGGTGGGTTAATGCTTACTTTGTTAACAACGAAATATAAAATATGGTAACATGAAGAGATATCCACGATGTGTTAGGATATATTAATTAACCGGAGGTTGTTGCACCGGACACTTCCGGAAAAAATGACTTCACGTAATTACTTGGGCTTCTATTCGAAATGCAAAAGGGTAGCTGAATTCCTCAAAACCTCAGCCGCACAAGCGCTTTCATTCTTAGTGAGGCAACTCAGGCAAGTTTGGAAGGGAAAGACAGTCTTTCTATTTCCGGCTAGGCGTCTGTCCATCAGTTTGTGCAGCTGGCTTCCCAGCTGTTAATTAATTCAAACGATCATCTGGCTCCTGGTGAATAGTCAGAATGATTTGTCTGATTAGTCACCGATTCTTACGCAGAATGCCTCTGATTATACGATTTCCCTAATCGAACGGAACCTGAAAGCGCACTGGCCAGATATTACTGATAACGACCAGGTTTGTCTCCAGTTCCAGTCGTTAAGAGGGCTTTTTGCCCCTTGCCAGCATGGATGAGGTAAATCACTACTGAATTAAACTTTTTCCTATTGCATTTATTAGACCGGTTACAACTATTAGAGTTTTATGGTCTGACATAATGGAATGCTTGTGTGTGTGTGAGGTGCTTACAGGCTCAACGTACGACGTTTGCCTTTAAACAGGCTATTCCTTGCAATAATTTTCAATGTAACTGTCTAACAAAACGCGTAAGAATCTGGCTTAGACATGAAAACTAAGCTAGAAATGATTAAGTGCTCATCGTGGAGCAATTCCGATAATGCTTAGGTCAAGGCAATACGGTCCAACAACGACTCAGAAAGCGCATTATGTTATGCATAAAAACCATAAAACTGTAGATGATCTCGATATTCCTTAGATATTAAAAACAGACAGCATTTGGACCGGTGTTGGCATGATGGTAAGCTGAACGACTCGGCTGCGTTGCATGAAGATCAGTTTTATCAGAGTTTCACTGTCAAATATGTTCACCAAAAGGCCAACCAACAGTACAGTTACAGGGGTCGTTTCTTTTACAGTATCTGGCACTAAGGTTTTTCAGGGCGCTTAGTCCATGCTCTCTGCCCATGACGTGACCAGTAAGTACCTAATCTGCAAACCTTTCGACCCAGATTAAACATTGGGGCTTGGTATGTGATATGTGAAAATAGCAAACAAGGTCAGGCAACCGTATACGTTGATGGTGTTGATGCCGACCTGAATGTGCAAATGCAGGTAATAGAGCTCTGCATATGTTAGGGGCTGTCGGATATAGATACCAGTGAAATATGCCAACCTAAAATATTAAGTACACACATGAAGCGTGTGTGACAGTTGAAGAAGTCAGTCAAACGGACTCCAATTACTGTTACAAAGAAAAGGATGCCTAGGCGCCAAAAGGCTTTCCTTTAGGTTACTTCGCTTTTGTATTAGTTAGCTAAGGCGACTCACTTCAAGCGTGAACAGTCGAGATAGTACGGTGTTCTGGATTTCTAAGCTCATTGTGGGGGTGAACAATCCAAACTACTAGGATGTTTTGTTTCGGACTGGAGTTACATTTTTTTGTATCAGATACAAGCTAACCATGTGAGGTATCTTCAAGAACTAATTAAGAACACTCTTTTGGCATTTGGAAATCTCTCTTCGGACACTCATACTTCAGTCCTAACATCATTTGTTGCATTTTTATTTAAACCCAAAGTGTTTTTGATATGACGCACTTTGGGTTGTCATATATGGAATCACGTTTTACAGTGATCATTGTCGTGCGATGAAATTAGGCCACTGCCTTTTCAAAAGATAGCCAGTTAGACTGAATATTTCGAATCCGACTGAACAACCTGCTTATCGATTTAAGCCATCTATGACGAAACCATTCACACAGTAGCTCATACAGAAAGTCCGTCAGCCAATTTCACAGTACCAGATTATGCTCAAACTTAGTTTGTCCAAGCGAATGGTCTCCGTTCCCATTTATAAATCAGCGATTATGTAATGAGGAGGAATTTCATCTCGGATGACCGTATTATTTGATACGTACACTCATCTCAACGTATCGACTAAAGTCGAATGGTTTTTAAAGATGTTTGCAATCATGGGCTGAAATGATGAGTAATAAGTCGGTAAAATTGCTTCTCAGGATAATGATTTCCTGACGAGCTTCTACGACGAGATTTTTTCAAGTGACTTCACTTGCTTTAGCACGTGCAGTAAAATTGGTTATGGGTCTGATTGCTCTTTACGATCACTTGACTGCGTATACTCTGAGTAGTAGCGGCCCAAGCATTTCAAATATACGGTAGTCATTTTAGTTTCCATTTAAGAGTTACGACACGGATGTTTTAAAAATCCCTGATTTTGAGACACACGACCATGAGGCTGACAAGAAGGCACATGGAGTTGAGAGGCAAATCAGAAGGTAGGCTTTGACAGGAGACTCAAATGAATCCAACTGAATCTCCCGTTTATGATGGTCTGCTTCAACCGAGTTTGTGTGCAAATGACAGTATTTGTCGAAATCTGTCCCCTTTGGGTTCAAGCAGAACAAAAAGTCGAGGGGAACTAGGAGACTGCGCCTACCTGATGAGCCCTGCCCAGAACCGGTCGTGGGCATTCAGAGTTTTCTGCAACCTTATGAGTAGTATGTTGTGTTTAGAAGAATCAGCTGCTCAGCAGTGTTTGAGGGTGTACTGTGGAAAGACGGGATGTTTGGTTCTTTGCCGGTATGGTGTGGAAAAAGAAAAAAATGCCATAGCAACCGAAGTCACGTAGGATGTTCCTTTAAGATCTGGAATTCTGTGTAAATTCTATGTGTGATTGACAAACATCGTCGGGTTATATAAAGTTGGGGTATTACGGTCGATGCATAAGCCGGAACACTGAAAACAGTGATTTCCACTTCTCTGTAAAGATCAAGGTAGCAAACCCTTCACCCTTACTGACCTACAAGATTATCGTTTCTTTCCCAGATGCATGTTTGCTAAACTGTCCTGAAATCTAATGCGAATCTTAACCCACTCTAGAGCATGTGACACAGTAACAGTTTTCCAATATAAAACGAAGCTACGCTTTTTGATGCTATGAACAGACAAAAATTTAGTGGGGGTTATGAATGATAAATGCTGAAGCATATTGAACAAATAAGAATGAAATTTTAGTGAACAGCGGCTTTGAAGGGAGTGTTGTCAATTTAAAAAACTCTGGTTGAACAGGTGCCAAGAAAGTCAGGAAGACCGAGTGGCCTAAATAGAGTTTATCACACTACTGGTTACCCAAGCAGCTGATAATAAACTTTAGATTGAGTTAGAGCCTACCTATAGGGAAATGGTACAGTTGTTGTATAAACTATTTTAGATTAGTTCTATTGGGATGAATTTGAACATAGCGGGCCTTTGTGATGAAAGTATAAAGTGATTGGTAATCGTTTTTTTGAGCTTCTGCTACAGCCGTGACTTTTTGTTACGAATTACGAATGGTATGTGTCGCAGAAGTTGAGCCGTAATGTAATTTGGAACGGGGAAAGCTAATATGGTCAATAAATTTTTGGAAAATGTGTATTCGACCGGTATCATGTTACTAAATTTTCACACCGGTAGTTATTTACTTTAGTGCTATTGTAAAAACAGTTCCAGGATATACTGTTTCAGGGCATGCCACAACTACGACAACAAAGAAACTATTTGAAAGTGTGTCGCATTCTTTTTCATAGGCTCTGGTCAAATTTTATCCTGGGACAGAGGTTTCTCACGGGGTATCTAGCATGTGGTTTACACAGCAAACATTGTAAGAACTTGGAGGTTGTTTCGATCCTACTGAGGTGCGTTAGTAGTTTGCGTTTTATGGTCGGGGATCTGAATCTGTCGGAGAACGTTTGTTCCTTCAGTCGTGGAGTTACGGGAGTGATTACCAATGTATCCCACTTTATGACGAAAAGCAGTAGCAAGTGTCATTCCCCAATGTGCGTATGGATAAAAATTGGAAAGCGGTTCTTTGAACCACCCTTTCTTAGTTACATTCTCGAGAGCTTACCGACGATGTCTGTAGAAGATGGCCAAGTTTACTCAACCTGTATGTGAAAACGTAAGCCAAGCAAGGCAGCGGATTCAAAAAGGTTGACGATAACCTACTGTGAGCCGTTCCTTCTGGGACAGCAAGCTTGTAATACTGATCTTCACCAAAGAATAAATGTGGTGACTTAAAATTGTCTCTGAACAAGAACCTCCCTAGTTTCAACCCCGGCTTTCTTTCATTTGTTTTCAGTATGATATCTACGACCGAATCGAAAATAAGCGGCTGACTACAATTTTTACGAAAGGTGACGAACAGCTGGTACAATCAACGTAAGTCTACATGTTCTTTTGCTGGTGGCAGGCATCAGCTGTACTACAGCACACAATATGTTTTTTCAGCCATCTACACAGAATACGTTACGATGTTTTGGTACGCGGCTGCTTGAATAAAAGGTTGTTTGATGTCTACCCCTAGAACGCAAGTGAATAGAGTAACGTCGGATGAAAGCCAGACCGTAGGTTAGAATCCTTTGTTAAAGGAATAGGGATTAAAAATGCGGTCACCGGACATTTCCGGAGAGAATTTGTGGGCTAAGTATGAAAGCAACTCTTAAGGCGGTCTCTCTAAACATGAATCTTTCCTCCCCAACAACCCCAATACTACAGGGAATGTAACTGGTGGCATGCTACATGTAACCAACAACAGAAAAACCCAGTATTACCTCATATTCCAACGAGGTGGAATGTAGCATTTGCCACAAAGATGACAGGTGACCTGTTATCATTGCAATGGGAAGGAATACTGTCCTCGCTGGACAAAGAAACCATTGTCGTCTCATGAAGCGCAATCATTGATTGGAAAGGTTAATGCCTTTGACTGTTTACAAACGGTATCCGGTTTCGGTTAGTGATTAAGGTAAATAAGCGCAACGAACTGCAATAGAAATATTGCCGGCACATGAAGTTGGAATCCCAGACTAATCTACTTCTGATCAGGCATTCTAACGTTTGCTAATGTTTATGTGCTGTGCACAGTTTTGTAACTTTCATGAAAAATTGGCAGTTTTCGGGCAGGAAACTTTCAAATTTGTTTTGTCACTGCTGTTTAGGCTTATAAGAACAATGACCAATTTTCAATTCTAGAAAAAGAAGACAAAAGTGAAGTGATTTTAAAACACAGGCAACTTGTCTTCTTCCCTTGTGTTTCTCCCGAAGGACGAGTAAAGCCGCTGTATAGCACTCGTTCAACTAATCTATTTTAGCGAATCAAGATAATAAAGACCCACCGAAAATAAGCGAAAATTTCTTCACATCCCGTCAATGTTGTGTGCTATCAAGTTGGAGAATCATTCAACTATTCAGAGGATATGACGCATATGGTATGGGTTAATTTATTGTGGACAGTGAAAATGCGCGAATTATGTCACGTGACTAAGTGGTGTTGGTAGACCCTTACAAGTGCCGTCTTAACCCGAAGATTAGTGCAGCCGAGAGGCTGATAAAACCTATCCATAATAGAGACAGGCAAGGGATAATCCGTTTCGGCTACAGAATGAGATCGGTTCTAAAATGAGCTTGAAGTTAACTGCGATTGCAAACCATAATCAGTAGCTATTCTAATACATGTATGCTGCTTCGGTCGCGAGCCGGTCTTGTGTACGTCACAACTGACTAAAAGGACGGAACAGAGAAAGGAAAACACGGAGACACACTTTCGGGACATTTAATTACATCAAACAGGTTATAAAACCAAATTTGTGCTTTACTGGTCCTGATTCTCTACCGTTTTCCAACCTCTCGTTCTGGACGATTTCACCTGCCCACGCGAAAAAACTTTCGTCCCAGTTTTCGCCGCGCTGTGTGAAACGAATTAATTAGGATTAACACGTGCGTCCGGTGTTGAGGTCAAATGTATTTGACTGAATCTCTCTGGGCATACATACATTTGAATATGGTAATGTATGTGCGCTACCGTCTCGTGGTTTGTTTACGGTATTCCGGAAGAATGGGCCATATCGTATTCACATTTGTTCGAAGCAGACTGTTAGGCCGTAGGGTATGGTCTCGTTTTGTGAGAACATGGCTGTCGCAACCATGAAGACATTTGTGTGAAGTTTGTAATTTATGATGTAAACCCACACAGTCGCTCACGACAAAAAAAGCTCCTCACTGCATGCGTCGAAATGTGTCGGTGGGAGAAGCAGCTTCGTTGATCGTTATATTTCTTCATACATGTTTGACTGACTATAAATCTCGAAGTGTCTGGGAAGAATTTTTCCCAATGTGTTCATTCCAAATGAAAGCATAGAACACCTATGTGTAAGCCAATGATCACCGCTTGGTGGCACTGTACTTCCATGGGTCCACCGGTTATTATCGTCTGCCCTCATCCTAAACCATGCTAAGTGAGTAACAATAAACGTAGGGGAAATGGTTCTTTTAGCCTGAATGGAGCTGGAACAGCTTTCCTGGAACGTTCAGACGGTCAGTGGAACTCACTACTGAGGAACTTCAAAACATACGTAAGTATAAAGGTTGAGACTAAAGTTCGATTACGTCCACCTTATCAAATTGCTGCGGTTTATGAGCACTACCCACACAGTGATTTCCATGTTTTCGCTTCAAGTTTGGTTTGCTTCTGTTTTCGCTCACTGGCGAGGTTAGCTGACGTACTTTATATCCACGAATGACAGCAGATCAACAGTTGGTGGCCGGAAGTTAAGTGACAAGTTACGGGTAATCTGGCTATCTTAACAACGTTTGGCGGACCACAAACACTCAAACAACGCTACCGTATGATAGTTTAGATTTGACAAGAAATGAAATACAACAGAATTGAGTCGGAAGACATGGCTTGAAATAATGACAGGAAATAACTTGAGTATTGTGAGGTTTGTTAACAAACTAAAGATTCAGCGTGTGCCCCAGCGGTAGCATTGTCAAGATAGACCAAAAAGGCACACAATGGAGCCTCTCAGCGAAGGGGAAACTCATTGAGACAGTAAGTTTCTCTAAGTGCTAGATGTCTTTCCTTCGACAGCTCGTGGATACACGTCCAGATATCCGGTAGCACTCAAAGTATTTGTCCTACCCTTGCTCAGCAAGAAACGGATTCAACAAGTGAATTCATTGCTTTTCAAGGCAATCAATTTGGTGGGTTTGTTGATCAGAACGGTAGGCAGACTGTCTAGTGACTGGTCAGGGCCATGTTGAAATACAGCTTCCGAAGGCCCGGTGTTTCCATTGAGGATCAAAAGACGTTATTTTGGAAACTTGATTCACTCTTCAAAATCGTTCCGAAGTAAGAAATCCAAACAAACAAATGAATGTCCTTCGTTTCTGCATCTCAGTGTGTCGGTGGATTAGCCTCATAGTGGTTGACGGCAGCTGTCCCATAGGATTGTGCAGCAGAAGGTTATAAATAATAGATTGATGTTTTATCTTTCGTTTTGCTAACTTTACCGCTTTCTGCTGCAGAAATCTGAGAGAAAAACCAGCTTTTCTGGCGTAGCTACATAGGTCTATCTATACGGGTTTTCTCGTTTATTCACACATATCGCAACCACATTTATACGCCGCTGAACCTCGCTTTCCGAAAAGTCAGCAATATAATGAGCAGCGGCTGTTTTGCAGTGTCTTTTGTCAACCAAACACTTGTCTTTATCCTTGTCTTTTCTCTTCCCGGGTTCCATTTCTTGTAACCATCCGACGTACACAGTGACGTACATACAGACAAGTGGCCGTTCGTCTCACCAACACAATCGTTGTGACCTACCTAAAGGAATGACTGCGCATCGATTGCCTTCACGCATTTGCGGGTAACCCAGTAAGCGAGCCGTCAAGGCTATTATGGATAGTGTGCAGCTGTGTCTCCGCTCGTGAACCTGAGACAAAACCTTGCACGTTCAATCCACCTGTAAACGAGTACACACGCGTACACACATGCAAGTATCTTGGTTGGCGATAAAGGGCAATGACTGGTTACATTGACAAGCACCGCCGTTGAAACATATGGGACAAAGAGGATCAGCTTAAAAAGTGGTTATTAATTCACATCCTCAGTTCGCCTACCACACTAGAAAGTCAGAAAGCTGACTTAAGTCTCCAAGCCTACCAACCGAAATGACTAATGGGCGGGTAAAAAGGATACACCACTGAGCAACGCAGTGTCCCATAGGGAGATGTCTTTATAACCCTGCAGGATTGCACTTAATGGCTTGTTGTAGTGTCACTAATTGTTAAGAAGCTCAGAATATCAAGCCAGTGCGAAACTTGAAACTGATCTTAAATGCTAAGTGACCCTTATTGAGAGGCCTTACTGCACACATGGAGCAGTGGATTTGCACACTTTACTTGGCAGTTACTGACTGTAGTAAACTTCTAAGATTGTCGGACTAGATTGGAGAGAGGGGAATCCAGACCGTAAGTTCATATTAACGTAGTGTTGTACAGCTTTACTGAACTTCAAAATGATGATGATCATAGAACATCATTCACCTTTTGTGCAACAATGTCCTGTCAGACTAAAAACAGACCAGGCCAAACCGAAAGGTATGTACTATGTAACAAGGCAAGCTGTGGGACGTGGTCCCAAAGGTACATCTTGTTGAAGGCGTCTTATGCACTGAAAAATGCCACTATTTTGCGCTTCACCAGGTTCAATGCATGTGCACAGTTTACCTCCCTGAGCAGCCCACCTTGAAGAGCCGACCAAAAGTGGGACCTTCTGAACGGTTCATGAGTACTGGAAGAATTTTCAGGCCAACCAGAGGTGGTCTCCCCTGAGTGATTGCCTTTCAGTAGAAAGTACTGTTCAAGGAGTGCAGATGGTGATGCATATTACCATACGGCAAATATATAACATTTGAGATGGGGTTAAACGTCAAAGTTAGGTCTCCAAGTCTAGTCTGAGGCAACGGCCGCTGATGCTCCTTGTACCGTAAAGAATGGATAAAGTACACTGAACCCAATCAGATCGGCATTCACCTGATTATAGCTCATGGGATATAATCCCTCAAGCGTCAACTTAGACCTCCCAGGAGTTTGATCCTGGATCCCTTTATCTTAGGTTGTCCGAGATCACGGGGAGTCTTCTTCACTCCAATCCGTGCACAATAATTTCTACCATCATCCCAGTAAGCAGAAAATCATGGAACTGGCCAAGATAAATCGTTACATGTTAGAGTTTTTTGCATAGCTGAACGATCTGGAAAAACCTAACTGGATACAAGACATTTTTCAGTCGGAACTTGTCATTGAATATGATGCGACAAATCTGGGGATTCCAAGGTTGATCGGCCTGCCTTGCTCAGCAGGAACTTGAAGAAGGAGACCAACTACTGAAACACTGTGAATGTAAAGACAACCGTCCGGAGTTATCAAGCTCCTTATTTTTGGAGTTCCCATAGAAGATCAACAGGTCCAGGTCGTCTAATGATTTTACTTTACATTGTCTATTCAAGAACAGATACCATTTCCTTAGATAGGCGGCCGTCAGCCGTTGTTTGGTGTGAACTACACCAGACCAAAGAGAAACTCCATCCTCGTTGGTTTCTCCTTTTCTCGGTATTATTCGAACAATCCGGGATACAGTGACTAAAATAACGAGAAATGTTGGTTCGCACTGGGGGCAATCTAACTCACTGTCGCAAAGGAGGTTCTTTGTTCCAAGTAAGTAGCGTTGTCCACTATGTTCATCAATGTCCGCTGTGCGACGTTATTCACAGTCACACTGCGGGAGAAATGGGTTCATATCCTATCATTTAATCTGCGGGAATTCACTACTTGGAAAATTGAGATGCACATTTTTTGACGAATACTCATGGAGCATGGAGTAGTCATTTAATGTCACGGAACGACAAGTGCGTACTCTTTTCAGCACACTCCTGAAACCTGAAATTTGTGCACATGTTTTCTTTATAACTGTATTCCTAGCTTTCCACTTGCGGTGGTATCGAAAATAGAAACCGTGTTCACTCGATAAAAATACGTCTACCCACAAAGCCAGAACAGAAACACTGTGCTATGCTGTTTTTTTTGCAAATCCGACCGCATAATCAGTTGCTTGATTCAGATTGCATTCATGTGACTGGTGACTGCCTAGCTAAGCGTTTTCCTTCCAGCAAACATCGCTAGGACCACCTGCGGAAAGTGCAACCACACATTAATTTGCAACGTTAGACCAACGATATGCAAATTAATTAATTAATGACCGATTTCTTATGCAATAACTGCATACACTGATCACTCCAGTCATCCTGTCAACCTTGTTCCACTTAACCAGTCAGGATTGATCAGACCGATACTAACAGCTGACACTTTGATGTGAACCAAGCTTACTTGTGAGCGAGTAAAATCAATTTACAAAAAGAGGATTCACCTTCCTTGGTCTTCGACAGACCGATGAGTGACGTTTTCCACACCTACCCATTCCAAGTTTCAATAAGCGACTGGTGGCAGTCATAGCTGTTTCCGGAGATCTGAAACTATCCAGTGAGTGTATCTTGCGTTCCGTATAATAGCTACCTCGGCAATTCTGTTTTGTCACCACTTGAGGATCAAACCCAAAAACAAGTATTGTTTACCACAGCTTGTTCAAATTAGCTCACGATGTATAACAGTGCAGCTAAAATACTGACCAACATTAGGTTGTCAAGCCGAGTACTCCTTTAGAATTTGGTCTCTGATCACTGATTTTCCAGTCAATGTGAAAAGTTACTGGTTAAGCTTTAAATATGGACACGACTGTTGCGGTGTTAGACGCTTTTAGGTGATCATTGAGGATGCCTGAAGTAACATCCTCCTAGTTCAGTGCAACATACTTTTCAAGGTCACACAGGTTTTGTATTATTTCCACATGTGTGTGACAGATCAATGAACTCGGACAGCACAATGTTTCGCTACTACCCCCCGGAACGTTTCACCCCGTCCACTCCCCCATCATCACACGGTAACCATAAACCATCTGTTTCGAACACCGCTTTGGAACGTGTTACGCCTGAGTGGGACGGAGAGCATAAAAATGACACTGTTTCGAGGACACGTGAGTCACCGGTGATGATAGATTGTTCGTCGCCACAAATACGTTTGCTGTGGAGGCATGACCGAAAGCACAGTGCTGAATCCTCCATAGCCTCAAGTTCCCCATTGTCTTCAGACATACCTGGTCCGGTTCACATTCGCCAGCGCAGTGTACCAGCAGCCATGCCATCGTTTGGACAGTATCAACTGAATAAAGATATTATTCCGGGTGACTCTGGTTTGGAAAGAAACACGTTGTCATCCTCTTCGATTTCCAAAGAGGCTACTGGCACTCTTGGAGATGATACATATAACTTGGTGATAGATATTCATGTACATAGTGGAGAAGTACAATCTGGAAACGAAAGGATGACCAAGAGTTTGATTACGCAAACTGAAGCCTCATTAACACCAAGGTACCTTACCTCAGAGATCAAGGGACGTGTGGATAAGACATTTATAGGGGACTGTTTCGATATGACGCCACAACGCAACGGATCGACCGCTACGCTCGAAAGGCTGAAAAGAAATATGCCGCCGCTCAATAGTCAAGAGATGAACTACAAAATCGGTTTGAGCCAGGCGAACAAAAAGTAAGCTCAAACTTACAAACATTTGACTGTGATGTGGGTCCTGCATGGAACGTGAAATACCCGCATGTCGGTTTCTCACAGCCTTGTTTACTATGCATGCATGTGGTGAATGAGGCAGAGCTAAAATACGGCCCTCCACAGAACCTTTATGATAAAGTTGCACGTGACCCGAATGAAAGGAGAAAGCTCAGTTTCGCAAAGCGAGTTTGGGATTGCTGCATGGTGAGAAAATCGATTGCTACATGAAAGGATGTTGCTTTTTGTGCAAGTTTCATCCATTTCGTTGACATTTCAGGTTTTCCAATCTCTCGGATTCAGTAGTAGAAACAAACGACACTTATTCCGAGGTTTCTAGGACATCGCGTGGAATAAAATGCAGCAATCATGAAGGAAACTGCATTCACAAACTTCGAATCCAGACTCCAATGCCTCAGCGCAAGCCTACAAACGTGGAACAGGCTAGTAGGTTGTCTTTACCACCGTTGTTGTTGATGTAATGTGACGCAAAGTAACGCAATACAAAATGATGCAACGCAATATAATATATTGTAATATAATATAGCATAACATAATATAATATAATGCGATACAGTATATTAGAATATGTTTTAGCTAACATACAACACGGACTTGTCCGTCAGCAATGGCTGAACTACTAGACACATACTTATGACAGCTCGAATTTTCCGCTGAGCCGGATGCCTTAATATGGATGAGTCTGTGGATTCCATGTTAACTCAAAGGAATAATACCGAGATGCAAACTGCCAGAGGCCTATTGGATGCCATCAGTGGGCGAAAGAATGATGGCATTACAATGAGTGCCAGTGTTATCCGTTATTCCTTCCAGTTTCAGTATATCACCTCACTTTCCTCGCAAAATAGCAAGAAAATGGTGTCACTTGGGGGAGGCCCAGGAGGATCCATTGCGGTCTTCATGGATAAAAGGGCGGCTTAGATCTATCAGTGGCATTGATCCATCTGTTTGAAACTTGAGAGTTCACATCAAATTACCTGTCGGCGTTCCGTGACTGAAAGAGCACGGGAGCGCTGATGTCCAGTAAGTCAAAGTTCACTCATGCAGATGCATCCAAAGATTGCGAAACTTCATAAATTTATCGATTCTGCTGTTGGCGCGCTCGTCGTAAGTCACTTTCGACGGGATGCTTTACGTTCAAGTAATGGAGTTGAGGTATCCGTGGAGAACGCCATTTGTAACATCCAAAATATTACCTAACTTGCTCGTTCGCCCTGATAAAATCATTCGATTCTATGCTTTTTGTTCTTGAGGCAACTTGGGGCCTGACGAATGAATTGGGAGTTTTTGCATCAGTCTTACAATTGCCGCGGACCTATTTCCTCTCCTGATTATTTTGTCAACAATGGCACAGGTAGAGAATATAGCTTTTCAGTGGAAAATGGGAAGAGAATGGCTCACTGTTTAACTCCAAGATTAATTTGGCTCTCATCACATTCTCCAAACCTTACTTACATGGTAACGAGCCACGTGTGTAATAATCCTACATATCCAAGCAGAAATTCGCAGGGAGGAAGAGAGAACTATCGGGAGGTCCAAGCTAAAGGTGGAACCTCGGAGACTGTTGGCGAAACAAGGCTCAAATCTGGGGGTTTATAAATCGCACCTCAGTAAGGTCTCAGAGGAAGAGGAGATTAAAGAAAATTAATCCGCTTGCTCAGTCCCCTGGAAGAACATATGGAAGTGACTCCTGAAAGCACGGCACAACTGGACTAACCTTGCTCATATAGCTGCGTGATTGCGCAGTGACCTTCTCGTTTGACGATGAAGCGTTTGCAAGTTAACTGCCAAGATCGGCAAACGGATCAACAGCCATATGACCAACAACCAATAAAAGCACCTGAGATACAAATATTTCAACATGTTGCCAACCTCTTGGATCTATCTATCGCTGTCACTAGGTGTAAACAAACAGGATTTAAAAATAGATCATTTTAGGGTGTTTTAGGACAACTCTGAATTTTTTTACATCCCGGCGGTACTATGTGCGTTGACCAGGAGATACAGCAACGTGCGGCTCGCAGTAATCTCTTCTTCTGTACTGTACTGCTCACTGGACAGACTGATACATAAAACAACCTACTACTACAGAAGGTAGTTGAATGGATTGAGAAACCAGTAGAATCAACTAGTTTGAGCACATAACACGGTTGTGTTACTAGAGAAGAGAACATTCAATTGTTCATCTCTCTAGCTATGATGAAGTTTTGATTCGTTGATCTGCTGGTCCCGAACACAGATAAACACTCGGAGCAGACAATCAGTGCATTTTGAGACTACGCGGAAGGCACTTTGTTTGTTTATAAATTGCTGATAGAAAACGGTAATATTTCGAGGCATAAGTCAAGGTTTCACCTAGAAGATTAGGCCACTTTATTCTGGTTCAGCTTTTTCAATAGTGAAGGTGCTTATTCTGGAATTCATCAAGAAAAATCATACCCATGACCTCCCGGTCACGCGATGACGCCTAACAATATATACAGTGCTACAAACTTTAGGTAACCTCCGCGGAAAGGAAAAGATCCTGCATACCACTTGAACGTCCCAACCAAGAGGTCGTCGCACGATAAGCCAGCCGACATACTTCCTTGGTGTGTACATCACAACTTGACATAACAAGCTCCGTTATTTTCCAAGTCAGATCTTACCTCTACTGTTTGCCTTCTTTTATATCCCTCACAGAACCGTGGAAGTCCATCCGACCCTGTCGATCAAACTCTGTCAATATTCAGTACCATACTCCTGAATCGGGTCCTGCTACTAACCATCAGGACATGGATATACTCCAGGTGGTGCGATTATTGCAATCCCCAGAATCTGAGATAGTCATCAATGCCTCAGCATACCTACAGCATCTTGTCTATAGAAATCCAAATATGAAGGAACGAACACGGTAAGTCTGGAAAACGTTGGTTACAGTAAGCAACAAAACTGATGATTTACTTTCGTTTTATGATCACCTGCCCGTAAAGATATTTATTAACTTCGCAGTTATGAATACAATACAAGTTTCATCTTGTGTGAAGAAAGTTCCTTATATAGATGAGAAATTTGAGCAGCCCGATCAGTTTTGGAATAAACATAGTTTTGCTGGATCTCTTGTCCAATTTTGACATCTGTACTCGGCAAAATAGGTGTAAATAACCTACCCCTGAACGTCCTTTGCGCCTTACAAGTTTTTTTCAAAGGCTAACACTTAATAGATTAATGCTGTGTCCATTCTCAAAATGAAATTGAAATTCGAGGCCACTTAGTTTGAATTCTAGTTTGTCTGTTTACCTATTGGAGAAAAAACTGAGCCCGGACCGTGGTTCTATTCGCGGTATTCGGACTTCGTCAAAGGGAACTTCATTCTGCAGTCCAGTTGCACTTTCAGCTTAGACCCGCGCTTATGCAAAAACATCACTGTTCGTTATAGCCTGCCTTCACCGTTATACTCAGTTGACATCTACCTATACCAGCCCATGTATATCTCTGCGCTAACTATTTCTAATTCATTATCCGGCTTATGGGAATGTAACTCGTTAAAAAATCCATAACTCAACTCAGATGTTAACAGGAACAAATTTGCAGTTAATGGCTTCCTAATGGAGTCATTTTTTCATAGCAGAAGTAGTAGCTGCTAATACCAAGAAGTCGTTTCCTTTACACACGCTCTCTCACAGGGTTACAGGACCAAATTCAACATGTTATGAAAAATGAATTAGACGAACCATTACGTAAAAGAAGTGTACTTTCTCCTGATACAAGCATACAACTACATAAATAGCCTAACATTTTGAATATTTCACAATATTTCACAATATTTCACAATTTCCTAGAACCTAGACTTGTACGGAAATCCAAGCATGGTCACATCGCAAAAAAAATTGAAATGCGGTCAACGTCGATTTTTGGCCGAACGCGCAAGTGAACATTTAAGTCCGCACACCTCCATCATCATTGCTAAGACCCATGATCACGAACCACCCTTTGGATAGACCATTTTTATCCATGTAGTGAGTAAAATTGAACAAGCCCTATTCTGGCATTGCGGCTTTAGTCACGTGACAGCTTCTCACTGCGACATCTGTTGCCATTAGGTCAGATATCAGTAAACATTTCAGTAATTCCAAAGAATGTGTAGGTTGCCAAAAAAACATCTTATTGCACGCAGGAGGGGTGTAAAAAGGAAGTTTGAGGGACCTACATGCGAACATTCTAGTCAGGAAGAGAAGGTGGTCCAACAAACAAAATGAACGGACCGCAGCATCGTGACTGGTGAAAAAAAGGAAATGGAAGGAAACGTTCAGGCTCACCTGAGTTTAGATAACCACTTCAATTAAGATTGCTTCATTTTGGATACACAGGTATAGTTTCGGTTGTCACATACACTGTCAAGTCCATTCTGACGAACAACAGTCCGATATATTACAGTACAGTTGATGTCCACCAAAGCTTTTTGTGGTTCTATTCGGCCTTTTGTCAGTTATTCTAAACTACCATTTTAATAACCATTCCAAATGTTAATGTCTTTCCGCTATATAGAAGTAAGTGCTTCCACTTGAATTCACCAACGCGCCTTGGGGCATTCTTGCTTGAGGACAGTGATATTCGTGATGATGTGAATTAATCTTTCATTTTGGCTGTCCAGTACCTGCGTCCTACAACATTTTTGGGATGTTGTGTAGTCTTTTAAATAGATAAACACTAGACTATAGATAAGCACTATACAAGAGATCTATTCGAAGCTTTTTGAATCATCTGAATATGCTACTTAGGCACTCAAGTGAGTTGTAAACCTAATCGTGTAAAGATTACGCTTTTAAGAACTGAGACGACACTCAGCTGTGGACTTGGTACGGACAAACATTTCCGGGCTGATAACAGGACAATCACCGCTCGAAGAGCGAGTTCAAGTTGGCTTTTAAAATATAACAACATGAGGTGTCGTACGTAAAGGCCTCCGTACGAAGTTTCGTTCGTAGTTAATTGAAACGAAGCCCAGGGTTTATTTATGGAAATGTGACACCCTTGGTTATCATCAAGTAAGCTATATGTGACGTCTTTTGCAATTTAAATAATGTACTTCATATTTCAGTAGCACATACAACTGAAGAAGTACTGTTTGCATCTACGCAAAAGACCATTGTGCCACCCGGTCAAAGTCTTCAAAGTATTTCCCGTCAATGAATATTCCCTATCGATCCTAATCATGGGGGACAACTTGTCTCGGACCGCGGAATATTTGTTGGACTAAAGTTTACATTTGAAATGAACCAGTACGATCGTACAATGTAATTGTGCCCAGACCCACATTTTTTGCTGAAGTTTTCTAAAAACTATGTGAACGTCATCATCACGAACGTTTCTTCGAGAAAATTCAGGGGAGAATAGAAACCATTGGATGCAGAGCCTATAACGCTCTTAAAATCTTGATGGTGCCAAGTAAAATTGCTTGTCTTGGAATTATTATTTACTCCATTTTGAGGTCCGAAAATGCATGGCAGAAAATCCGTTACGTTCAGTAGCGTAGATCTTCAGGTGGCCTTCCCAGAAACCATGCCATAAGTATTGCTAAAACGTGCAAACAACTGGAACAGTATTCCAGATTCATTCTTCTCACTGAGGAAGCTATCCAGGGGTTTTAACTGTGAATTTCTATCCCTGTGGCTACTGCGCCACTCTGATTTGCCACATAGGGATTTATAACATGAAAAGTAACGCCTACATCTTAAAAACCCAAAACGCTAGTCAATTCCACTGCTTGATTTGAATCGTTTCATTTCCAAAGAATCCTTCTCTACTTTACAGTCCAAAGGGATTGGTTCAAGGATTACTGCTTTTCACACGCGACAATGGACAGTGATTTTGGTTCATGTACCTAAGCAGTCCTGTTCCCAGCAACGAACACCCGAAACTGCCTGATGTAAAAACCGCCGACGTCAGGACTGATAGTAGCAAGGCATGCTTAACTGACCTTCATGACACCAGCGCCAACCCCTGCAGGGTGGAGGGCAGATGGCCTTGCCACCGGTTTGTTTCCTCCTTTCTAAAGACCACGTCCACTGAATAGAATCGGCGCTGCTGGTTTAGTGCATGGTTTCAGGACTGAAAGAGTTAGTGAAATTCATCGTCTGGAAGCCGACCCTACCATCTGTCTCTGCTCGATGAACACTTCAAGCGGACGAATATCTTCGATAGACCACGCATCCGTAAACTAGGGTGGGGCGAATATCATAATTGCTAGACCAAACTTTAGTTTGAAGTCTGGTTTTTGTGCTGCACTGCGAATTTTTCTCCAGTTAGAAGTGGGCCATCCTATCAGTATGGATGAGGCTTCTGACTTTGTCCTTGGCCTGAGTAGGCGTAGGGACGAATGACCAGAAGCCAAAGGATGTTTCAACCATATATATATATATATATATATATGCAGCCGAAATCCCAGAAGAAATCAGCACAGACATTACATGACACAGTTAACGGGGTTTTGTTTATCAACGATTGCCACAGTGTGCATACTGAGACGTTGGCAAGTATACTTTAGGTTGATTAATGGAGGAAACACACAAAGATAGCTGCCGATTTTTTGGATCCTGGTTGATCTACTCCCGTCAAAAGTCACTCACGGTGATCGAAACTTTGTTTTATAAAAAACTGCAATTATCATAGCGTTTTTTCCCTACCAAATAACCTAAACAGATGTCACACAAAACGCTCAATCTATTCGGCTTCATTTGTACCAAATATGGCACCGATGTAGGTATCTATGGCTAATTGAAAGACACGTGATATAATTGGGGAATTCCAAAATTCTAGCCTGACAGTGAAATGTGATAAAAATGAGCCATCACTTCCAACCAAACGTCATCCAGTTGGCCTTCACCGTATCATGCGCCAGCAATGCGACCTAGACATACTGAGAAGAAGATAATGTGACCTTGGTTAACCTTCTGAGCAGAATGGAATGTTTTCTCATAATCCGCAGACATCCCACTGTCGTTTCACACTTTTAAAGACTCATCAAACTCAGAATCTATAATAATTCATCTCCGCCCTGAATCCCAGTTCGGTTATAGGTTGATATAAAACTCACTCGTGTTAATTTTGCTGTTATTGGAAGCTCAGTAAGACCTCTCACTTTTAATTCCATACTCACAATGTCCCACATTTATTCACAGTAAATTTTATTTATTTCAGTCAATGTGGAGGTATTGCGGCGCTTGTTCAACTACTTTATTCAGAGCACGTGCAAATCTGTCAGAATACTGTGGGTGTATTGAGGAACCTTACCAGTGGTGACAATCTGGAGATAAAGGTGAACTTTGAGATGCAAATATATTAGGATTTGTCGTCGCTTGCTTGTCCCCTTTTAGCCTATCCGTTGACCCACAAATCTAAATTTAACGTATAGTATGTTCAACTGAAACTCTATGGTGTTAAATATATCGTGCTGAGATCCGCCAGAACTTACAATAGTTAATGTAGTTCACCACCCAACCGAACCTGAAGTTTTGATTGGTTACCGTATGAACCTGTTACTAACATTAGCAGTATAAGTACCGAATCCAAGCTTACTTTCAATAGCAGCACGACATTTACATAAGATTATCCTTAAAAGCATCTTCGGGTACGTTTAGCCTCACATCATTTTTGCTCTCTATTTGTCTGTCACTTTCCACGTCACCACGAAGAATGCAATGCTTTCTCTTCAGTATTCTGTAGTAATGCGAGTCTCTAAACAAGCAAAAATCTCAATGGTTCTTGCGCGGACACTGGTGGACTAATTGATTGGCCCGGTTTATCTGAAGAGTGCTGAGTGTCAGGTGCCGTTTCTAAGAAAACACCAAAAGGACATGTCAACATGCGAATTTCGAAAAGCCAAGGGTTTCGGTTAAACCATTGAACCGGGTTCCACAGATGCGTCTTGTCCAGTTTTTAATGTTAATTTGGTAAGACATTTATAACCAACTCAACAGTCAACTGTAGTTTTTAATCCGACGGCGTCACTGTTGACGGGCATCGACTAGATGTACCTGGAGAGTCAAAATACCTCACTGATTATAACTGCCTTTGCTGTCGGTGCCGATTTTGATGTCTTTAAGCTAGACGTTGTGATTTTACACAAAGTTGTACTGAACTTGATGCAGACATCCCATTACAGTACAGTGCAGTACATCCCAGGCTATCCAACAGGATCTTGGTCGGTTTGGAATAACCCTTTGGTTGCCTCCACGAAGTCAAATATACTGGAGAATTCACCACATAAGCTAAATGCTTTGGATGTTGGAGTGATACCACTTGTTGTGTTAAACTGTGTCCCAGGCTTTAGTAACGTGGCTAATCAAATAAGTTACTTGATCTGATCCTAACCAAACAACCTGATTATTCCAAGGCAGCACCATCAAAATGGTCTAGCCCTGTGGTAGAAACGAGCAAGTAAGAAGGTTTGTTTATTTTGGAAGTGGCTGCAAACGAAAATACGATATTAAAAATTTTCAAAGTCATCATTTTGAACTCAAAATCATTTCTATGACCATTTGTCAGGCGTTATTTGTTGGTTTTTAGGCGGGTATGTTCTTAGATATCACGGCTCAAGTCGAAGTGTTGCTTAGATGATCAGTTGATGGGGATTGCATGCTTACTTTTTGTTTGCATTGCGTATGTTTATTGCTTTTTATGGAAAAGCTACAATGAGCGATGCAAAGCGGTACATAAAGCCGAGTTCGAAGTTGCAAATTAAGCTCAATGAATACTCCCAAATGGCCGTACATGGAAAATACACCTTGGTTTTCAGAAACTGAACACGTTTGCTACTCATTAATGAGGCAAAGTAAGAAGAAATCAGCCTTTTTGTTCATGCGGCCTACTTCCGGGTGTTTTCAGCCTGTTGTTCATTTTCAAGCCTGTCTTATCCAGTATTTCAAATCAGTCGGTATTGCCTGGAATCGAGGATAGTTGGTCTTTCCTGCAGTGACATTGGTCAAACCATCCCATGTTTACCTTGTTTAAGCCAGTAGAAACGGCATGGTAGCAAAGCTACTATCCACAACACACCACAACACACCTTTGTTGTGAGTCCATAGGATTAATGCAGCTGAACTGCAAATGAAACTTGGTGGCTGAGGATTTGCCTCTTTTTTCCTGTTTTCAAGGGTTTGTTGTACTCAGGCCCCTATAGACAGTGAGCTGATGACACCTGAATAAGTTCACTGAAGTTGAACTAGTGCAGAAGAATGTTGTCAAGTACGGTGAAAAGCCGAACGGCATACACTCCGTTATTTTATTTTGTTTCACGGATTGCTTTCATTCAAATTCCTGCCAGCTTCCGTTTGGAGTCCAGAATTTCTCTTCAACACAATGTACTTTTGCCCGGTGAAGGACGACATTCTGCATAGTTAGATTAAACTTGGATGAGTAAACAAAACTAGTTAAAGGAAAGGAGATGTTTGACCCTAAAGGCGCAATAACTGCAACAATACGGTTACTTTGCTTCCCGTTATGATGAACTGGAGGCAGTGCATGCGGTACTGTCGTGGGTTGGGCACGCCTAACATAATTATATATGCGGAAACTACAGATTCACAAATCATTCACTAATTGGGTTGCGTTTGTAGCTATATACTTTGGAGAATTTTGTAGATGGTCAGTCCATCGCCGAGTGGTGCAGACACCGAGTAAACTCAGCTAAAAAATCTGACATATTCAGAGTAAATTTTGGGCCGCACCCCACTTGTAAACTTTATGTGAATGTGCCTCCTTGAACATGTGGTTTAACCCAGGTCACTCTAATGTGCGCTGGTAGCGTAGATGAATGAAAGGACAATCCACCGTGGCAATCTGACGTATTAAGCACAAGCCATAATCAATGTAACATCATTGACAATCTGCCAACGGTTGTTAGTGTTTTACGGCTTTCGACAGCCGGAATCAAAAAATGCCTGGAAAATATGAACCCCGGTCTGGTGAACGTCAGCTATGTAGAGGACATACAGACAAGGAGAAGAGGGTGGGGGGATACGGCCATTTGTATACCAAATACACAAACGTATGTCCCGCAGTCAGTGATCTCACCAGCATACACTTAATTGATGCAACCCTACTGAGCCAAACGACTTCACGGACTATCAATATTTTGCTAAAGTGCTTAAGTCAAGATTGTTATCTACTGTCGTAGCTAAAACTCATTAAAGTGAATGTAGTAATAGAAAAGAAAAGACAAATAAGGAGCAAATTTGTTCCTAAGGCTTTCATTCTTGCAACATACTTCTTGGAAATCGTTTACTTCATTTAGAAAACCAAGTGGAAGAAACGTTACTTAAGGAACAAAGACTTGTGTTAGATGCTTCAGTAAGAAGAAACTTGTCAGCATTTTTCACGTTATTTCGATCTAATTTTCATAATTTACCCTTACGTGCTGTAATACCTTGAGATAAAAGGAAGGTCACTGAATAACGAAGTATAGTATGAGACGATGAGTTCCGAATTAGTAACCATTTTCAAGTCCTTAATGAATCAGCAGTCGACAAGAGTGATATTGTTCTTCAAGTTCAAAAATCTGATCGAATTGCTGTTGCACACCAAAGGTATGCTGCACTGGATGACGCTCATCGTCTCTTCCAGCGTTTTCAGATTAGGTGTCACTAGTTGTTCGCAAAATAATCATCGCTAAAAGTACTTCACAAGTATGAAGTCAATATGAACTGTAACAGGAATGCTATATCATGTCGGCAATGATCGCTGCTGAAATTTTGAGTGCTGAAATGCTATCGGAGAGGTTGAACAATCGAATCCTTCTAGATGCTTGTAGAGTATTCATCGCGAGTGGTTCCCATTTTGAGGGATAGGGTAAAAACAACAACGGGAACTTCATAATCGCCCATTATCCCGACGTACTGAGCACCTCCTAAACGTTTTTCACTCGTGGAGTTATCCAACACCCGGTATCTTGATGCCAACTGCAGGGAGGAAGCACAAGTGACCCTATTACAGGTAAGCCATCTGCAGAGGAACAATAGGTTATCTGACTACCGTTCAGACGGGGTGGGTTCCAAAACTCTTTTGGAAACATGAGATGTACCATGGCGATGACTCCCTATAAGGATGAAAAAGTTGTATAGTACTGCTCAGCTTTTTCAGCCCAATTGACCTAGAGGGTAAAAATCCTTCTTTTTAGTATAGATATCCAGTTGTGCCTCGTCACATTATGTTGGTTATTTCATACTTTCATAAGAAGCATCACGAACTACACACTGAAGCTGTCGAAACAAGTAGCACTAGGTTGATTTAGAACATGCTAATCGCCCACCTAACCGCCAAGTGGCGGCCTTCTCGTTTGCTAACAAAATCTTCACAAGTGAATTGCCAAGCACACTGAACAGATCAACTACCACTTGAGCAACAGCCGTCATGGTGATACTGAATAAGAATTGAATTGCCCCTTGATTTCCATACCCTTAACCGTTTTATACTGTGCATACAGACCAAGCCCTTTAGTAAACTGCTGCCTTCAAATGCTCATAAGAGCAGCGTCTACGCTTTACGATCAATGATCAACGACAGTAAGCGCAACTCATGAGAAAAAAAGAAAAAAATCGACCAGTGATCCGAGATATCACCGTCAATCCGATGTTCGAGAAAGCAAACCAAAGCACCGACAGCCACTCAACTGTTACATTCAGAGTTCCCATTGACCGTACAACGTGGTGTCCATGTTCAAGCATACAGGCATTGAAATCCGAAAGCCTAGGTGTTGTGATATTAGACGCGAATACCGGTCGTAGATATACTGAAGAATAATTTGTTGCAGCAACAGCTCAAGTCTTGGAAATCCATCAGTCAAGAACATAACATGTCCTTCTAGACTGTGATGAACTTAAACGGGGAGTCAAAGACATTTAGACTTTCTGAGTCCTACCTCTTATTTGCCACCAAATTGATGATTCCCTGTCTCAGTCGATGCAGTTTTCTGTTGGGAACAGATCAAACACTTGGGACCACGATACACAAAACGATTGTGTATCATCTCAATGCTGTCAGAGAGAAAGCTTCAGCAGAAATACCGTGGCCAATGGGAAAGCACAATCTATCGCAAACAAGCTGTTTGTCTGGCCGTGCTGCATGCTTCTGTTATGCATATTTTACTGATGCGCCTGACTAGCCTCGTGTAACACACCGTCAAATTGATACACGATTCCGGTGCTCCCACCTATTACGCAGAATGCCAGTTGTTCCAGACAGTGCAGTTAACAAACCGGAGACCCGTGTACGTAGTTGCTATGGCAGCTGCACATACATGTGATTCACTTGGCGCGAAAATCAACATTTCACCATTCACTCGAAGAGGAAATGGTCGGTTTTTTTGTTATTCTCTTCCAGTGCTGTTCGTGAATGTGTGATTGTTTTTGGGCATGAGCGTTTGCTTTCCGAGAGGAGATAAAACATAACACGAGACTGAGACAGTGGGAACCGAATGCCACCAGATTATTACGTGTTCATTCAAGAACAGCCGTGCAAAGGGCTTAATTAACCAGAAGGAGAGTTGGGAAAAATGGAAGGATAGGAGTGTAAAAGTGGCTTGCAACACTGCCGACAGGATAAGTGGTTTGCAGACGGTAGCTGACAACAGAGGGTAACGATTTCTTTTACCTAAACGAATTGGTAGGGTGAGAGGCGGGTCAGTAGTTGGTCGTTATGCTGATTAATTACGCGTAGCATCCACCCATAATGTGTGATTCAAAGATTGATGAGAACTGCAGGAGTCGTGTGTGATTTCTCCCTCTAAGAAGACAGGAAAATGACAAGTATAGTTAATTGTCCCAAAATATGGTCCGCCCAAATATGGAACACACTGTAATTACTCAATGGTTTAACATTCCGTTTTCCCGCTAAAAGCTATGAATAAGAGCTGTGGTACATTTGGGTGCAAAGAGTACATAAAGCCGTCTTCAGCCTTTGGTGAATTTAGATTATTTCTTAGCTGGTACAGCAACATTTATCCTGTAAAGAGAAATCGTTGGTTTGTTTACATGCTAATCTACTTTATTTGACTTCCTGCGGAGATGACGCGCGCGCAATTTAGGACCACGACTACTCTTGAGTGTGGTTTACTGACTTAAGCATGGCATTAAAACTTTGAAACATGCTTTCAGCTTTTTCACTGAGTAGTGGGGCTTCACAAAGATGTTTGGGCACACTGGCATATGCCGGGCCCATTGGCTAGTTACACCAGTTGCAAATCGCATTCAGTGCAGCTTACTTATTGAATGTCTACTGTGGTTTCCGGAAGTTATACCAGTGACACCTCGGCCTGACTGTATCGCCCAAATAGGACTTTTCCTATTCGAATCCCACGGTCTCATATTCGTGACATCAGTTGAGGCACTGTTCCAACCAGCTTCATCTGATGTGTTTCTTACCTGCTTATTCTCATTCACCCGTTTCTGAAGAGTAGGGAAGTAGCAGAAGCTGTTGCACTGCCGTGGTTGATATCCCCATTACTTTTGATTCATTCGTGCTACACTGGACCACTTGCACCTTATAAGATGGTTCCACATCACAGAACATTAGAAACAGGTAGTCAGCAATTCTGAGGGAACCACCCAGAAGTATTTCCACGATTATGTAATGATCGGTTCGCTTTTCTTTTTGTCTGTGTATGGTGACAACTGTAACATCTCTGGGTTGGAACGTGAATAACCACGTAGCTTCTGGCATAACCACACGACGGAAGCTGTTCACAGGTCACCAACGATGTCGATAACACTTGCTATCGCCCCAACGAGTAACTTTCACTTTGAAATTTGTGTGCTCAGAAAGGAGTCTGATAAACTATCTAGTTTCCCTTCAAACCAGGGTGTTGTTACGACGCCCGACATTTAAACAGCGAACTATAAATCATAACCCTTGTTTTCCCCATACAACTGTATATGCAAATGTGAAATCAAATCTCCCATGGGTGAAGTCATTCAGGTTTCGCAGTTTTGGGTCTGAAACTAAAAGAAAGCTCATACCACCTCATCTGCTTCAGCGAGAAATGATAACATTCTAGTCACGATTAAAAAGGACCGCGTTATCTGTTCAATAGAGTAACCTATAGAAAGGGGACAGTCGCACTCTAAAAGATCCGAGGAAAACATCTACGGAGATGTGTTCACATATGGCGATGTCGTGGAATATTGGTAGCTGGAGTGTGCTGCTTGGTTGTTGGTCTGTTCGCCGAGCTTTGCAGTTGAATTGCAAACGTCAATCGAGGTGACATCATCAGTGTGGGGCTGAGTGGGTCACGCTTAAAAAGGATCGTATTATGAGCCGGCAAAAGGCACGTTTAAAAATTCTAGGTGCAATATCGTGTTTTTTAACCTGTTTTTTCTTTATTTGGCCTCACGAAAAATTGGATGACTGCCTTCCAAATGGGATTAAAAGGCGTGTATGATTGAGCAGCACAAAAATGCATCTTGATTTATCATCATCGACTGGACAAATAATGAACTGATTTGTCAGAAGTACATCTTGCAAACAATAACATATATTCTCCCCCCCCTCCCAAGAGACCTAATTTCCAACTAAGGTTCTGTTTAAGTAGGTTCGGACTTCGTACCTTTCAAAGGACTATCCTTTGAGGGAAATTCCCCTCGTTTACCGGATTCTTTTATTTCTGTACCAGGTACACATCTGACTAGCCACACCACAACCATGGTTGTTCTCGAGGTAGCTCAGGAACTCTAAACAGGACCCTCCGTGTTAAAGATGTCTCTTTGTGAAGATATGATGTGAAATGGCTAACCAAACGTTACCATTTTTGGCTGGTCCAAAGTTTATCATCGGCTGCAAAGTTAACAAAAAGGAACCCTTTTCTGGACTAGCCTTGTTAGTTCATTGATCCTAGCAGCATTACACGTAACTGGCTACCTGGGGATTGCACACACACTATCTGCTAAATATAAGAATTTAGAAGAGTTCTACACGATAAATTTTCTACTCGTGATATAGCTATCCACCTTTATAAAGATTTTTAAAAGTGACCAGCTTTTGAGTGTGATCACTTTTTAAAATAAACCACCTTGTAGATCCGGCTATCTGCCTTTAAAGGGAGTCCATCGAGGTTAGGGTGGTTAGTTTTCAGATATGTTCACTCGGGTGGGGGACTAAATCCCAGAAATATCGACCTCCGCCGCGTTTCCTTTGACAGGTTGTTCAACTGAATAACAGATCAACATCAAAGCAGTTAGCTTTAAGCAAACACATTTATGGCAGCTGCAAGCGACGTGGTCACGTTTCGGGGTGGCGTACTCTCGTGAATACTAACGGCTATTTTTAGCTTTTTTATCATTCCCGGGAGAAAAATCTTAGACGTCAGTTTTGCTTGGTCCCTCAGGGGCTGAAATGTACTTTTTGTTGAGTTTTTCGGGGAAGCTGTTTTAGCTTCTGTCACATTGGGGTAAGAGCTATGAAAACCTTAGGTAGTGCAGATCCTAGGAGGTAATTCAAACCTGTAACCATCGATTGCTGACTTAGAGACCATCTTGTTACATCCCAAAGAACATGGATGTAGCTTATTGGGAACAGCGTTATCCAGAAGCATGGTTTGAAATAAGGGTTGAGAATTCTTTAAAAACATTCTCACCCGAGATCACCCAACGCCTAACGCAAACGAGTAGAATTAAATTAAATCAATACTGTCAATTAGCAGAAACTAAGTTCGAAAATACGAGGTTTCATTGCAATATTCGAAGTCTGAGTAAGTTTTAAACTACCAACCTTAATAATCATCCAATGGGTGAAATCGGCCTTACATTTTCTTGATCGTCGTGTCCCTTAACAAGTAATTGATTTTGACCACCCACCTTACTTCTGTCAGTCTTCACTCCATCTATGTGAAAAGGGTTTTGTTAAAACGAGCTGCCTTGACTTGAATTATGTATATCCGGTAAAATTGCCCACCAGATGGAGGGGAACTTCTGTTTGTGATTGAAACACGGACCACAGAAATATTTTCAGTGGAATAGAGGGGGTTTGTGGTTACGCTACATGAATCAGTGGACTCAAAGGTGAATTTGTAGTGGCTCTTGAAGCAGCTCCTGCGAGATGATAGCCTTTTACATACAATGGTTCCATCGGTTTTTCGACGATAATTTCCATTTGATACCAGCGGTCTTGTGCAGAGGATCCTCTTTGTTTGAGGACCGTGAAAATCGTGGTCACAGCGCACTACAGTTTTAGCGCCTAGCTCTGATGCTATGAAAATATGGGTTGTATAGCACCATTAGTTTGTACGGTCGCAAGAATTGTTTTTCTAGGGAACGGTCGTCCTATCAATCAAGCCAATGTCCGTTCATTTTTGATGATCGTTTGAGCACACTGAAGAATTTGCACCAAGCGTCCTTCGTTTGGGTTCCTCAAGCACAAAGATCGTCAGCGAACGGGTGTGTTCAGAGAAGCGGGTTTAGGTTAGAGTTTCTAATCAGAGGTAATCAAATCACTCCAAAGAACAGCGGAATGGGTCTCAAAGTGAGTGGCAAACAACGCAACGAAGTGGGTCAAATGTGGTTTATCCATCAAAAGTCTCCATGCGGAAGATAGTTGCCTTCACCGCTCGTGATTTTATCAGCGGAGGGTTTCAAAGCTTCCAATTAGGTTCCGTTATATTTCCGGGTGACATTTGTTCAAGTTATAGTTCTTGTATGGAGAACGTGATAGATTTTTCATGTGTAATGAAGCGTAATGTTCTTACCTTTACCTGAAGCCATTGCGTACATCTGCCATTCACTGTCCAGCTATCCCTGGCACCATTTGTGATTACTGAGTAACTCCTCTTATTCTAGGAGGAGTTGGAACGCGTTGGTGGAATCCGAGCATTGTCTTGGCTAATTGAAAACCGTCAAGGATACCCCCATCCTCTGCCTCAGTCTACCGATTCGACCACGGTGACGGACGAATTAACCGTATGTACGGGACCCCAAGCAGCAAATCGAACCGCGAACGCATCAGCTGCTACTGCCACCGAATCGCCCATCAATGAAGAATTTCGCCCAACTTTGGATAGTGCAGCCGCGGTTCTGTGCAATCTTGCAGCAGTGAATCATTTAAAACGTAGTGTGTTGCAGGAGGCTGTGATACCAAGCCTGGTACACACAGTTTTGAAGCCAGCTGCCTGTCAGACAGTGAGCAACGACTGCAGAACTGTTCTGCGTGAACCATCATTTATCACTGTCCTTTTTCGAAATGTTGCAGCTGTTCTAAGGTGGGTTTGGATGATGTCTATATTCAATGGACCACTGAAGGTTGGTTGAAAAGGGAAGTGAGTCATTTTATGGTCCATCAGAGTAGCAGCGAAGCGAAAGCTTGCGCTTTTGGTTTGTTTGTGTCGAGCGTAAATGTAATAAGCACGTCAAATCTAACACCTTTTCTGGGTGGATGTCGAATCTGTCAGTGTAATGTTGCTGAAGAACTGACTACAATCCGTACTTCATTCGGGCAGTGAATTAACACCCGAATGCAATGACCGCGTGGACGTTGTTCTACCCACATCACTCTCCCTAACTAGTCTTCTTCATTATCTGAATAGATGGATCCGGTTAGTTCACTTAGACAGCCAGAGCAGAATATGAACATGCCAGAGGTAATGCATTGATATTAATTCAAACTAGAGTGTCTGTCAGGCTTGTGTTTACCCTTTGTGGTGGACTATTCGGAAGACTGTTCATTGAACGTTAGGCGTATAAATCATCTATCCATAAGTTACCACCTATGAATAGGTTTACAATGAAGATTACGGTAAACTGTGAACAGTGGAAAACACAATTAATAAGGGTAGAAGCGTAAGTGGAAAGCTTGAACAAGTTGGCTGCTGTTCTTACAGCTATCATGAGGTGGCGAAGAGCGCAGCGTTCCACAAATCATGTAGATTAACAGTGATATTTTTTACGATGCCAGTCTAACACATGAATTTCAGGAGAAACAGGCCACTTTTTGCTATCCTATTCACTGTATCCAACTACAAACCTAAAGCTTTTGGTGCTAATCACCTCCTTAATGCGGATTTTGAAGAGTTGCGAAAATATGCTTGTCCTATGAGCGCACAGATACTAGGTCTTATTGACAGTGTACTCGTTTTCACAGGGTAACCATCAAAATGAAACATCTGGTTGGCACAAAAGTTTTTGTGCCGCTTATCCCATATAGGGTTAACAAACCCGATTTCTGGTTCATGACATGGTTGATTCTCCCTTCATCAGAGAAACAACACACTGAACGTGCCTTACATCATAAGCCTGGATTTTCAGTTGATTACCCTGCTGAACGATAGGTGTCAGAAGCGGTGTCTGGACACTGCACGGCTCCAAGGGCTGGCTACTTCTGGCTGGACAATACTCGGATAGGCCGGTGAACAAGCCAGAATGCTAGCGCAGAGCAAGGCGTTAGGACGTGCCACAGTTGCAATACATCTTGAATAGTCATACGCTTACAACACAGGGTTTGGCAACGCACCATAACGCGGTATGCATTAAAAGCCCAATTACTGTAGTTGTCCTCGATGTTTTGAGGCCATATTTTCGCTATGTTGCAGAGTAGCTAGCATTGTGGTCGCTGACACCGACGCGAGTGCATGGGTGCTGAGCAATAAACAGCTACTTCACACTGACTTTGTTTGTCTGACTCACGGATATCCATGATTATTGATCTTCTGGGGTGCGTTAAATACGAATAAGGTGAAATACATATTCGTTTATTGTTATTTTCTCTACTCTGGTTCAACAAATAACATCCAGATTTTCAAACCGCAACATTCAAGCCAGCGGTTCACGAAAGTTTCGGTTACTGTTAATCTAGTAAGCACAGCGCTCACAGGAGATCAGTTTGCATGCAGAGATATGCGAGAATCCATTAGGGCCATGTCAGTCGGTGGTTGTTCACTGGGGTGGTCACTGTCTTGAAATTCTAATTCTTCGCTAGATAGGCACAACATGGTGATACGGAGAGAGGAATTACTGTTGATTTCCATATTGAGGCAGTAGAAGATAAATTATTTCTTCTTCCTGGTTGGGAAAAAACCTGCCGTCTTAAAAACATCATTGGTTTTCTCCCAGAAGCTTGATTTCCAGGCAGTTCCGCACAAATCTACGGGTAGGATCCTAAGGAAACATGAGACAATGAAATAGCCGGCATGAAGCCTAAACAGAAATTTTGATGTGCGGGGTCGGTTGAAGATGGCACAATGAAGTATAGTTCATTTGGAAAATGAATTTTTCGTACAATTAACTGAAAAATTCAGTCAGAAAATGTTATCAGTTGGCGTTGAATCATCAAGACATTGTATAATCCAAATGGCTGGTTCTTTAACCGAATAAGTTGCATTTCATGTACCCACGCACGCTGCATGATATTCCAAGTGTTATGATTAAATCAGATTAAAAAACCGTTAATAAATTCAGCTAACAGATCTTCTAAAAATAAGCATTGAATGAAAGCAGAAAAATCAATAAAAAACGGGTGATCTCGTGAGCTTTTTTACACTGTTACATCAAGCAGCCATAGAAGCTCCATGAAATATTTGTCCATACTAACGCGGTGTAGAAATGGCGTCATATGTTTCACTGTTTCGGAAATCGCGAAAGCAAAAGAAGCATTAAGAAGCTAGGGCAGCTGAAAGTTCAGTAGTTAGCTTCCCCATGTTTAAGTTCATTAAATGCGTTTGTTTAACAAACTGGTTATTCGGATCCGCATATTGTCACCAATTAATGACAGAATGCTAACACTTGTCGTCGTAAGCGAAAAAACATGTCGTTGGATCTGTTGGTTGCACCTGCGTGTATGGCTGTTTCCCTAGTAGAGATGTTTTGAAATAAGGATCCGAAGTATCTTTCTGGTGTGCTGGTGTACACTACTGATGAAGGCAGTGAGTAACATCTAGTTACAGTTTGAATAGTCTTTGATTTTATTCGATTGTGTTATTTCGTTGATTTTGAACAGTCAGATAACGTCCATATAGGTCCAGAAATACGTCAGTTTCTCAAGCGTTTTCCTAACGACTCTTTTGTTATGGTCTCCGATTTCTTATGCCTGCCCTGTCTGCGGGTGGCAACGGATGACTCAGAATCCTACTGGTTTCTTCTACTTGATGGAATTGAGTGGAGGAGGAGTTGATGTTTCCAACGTGCCAGAAAAATCTTGTCTGCCAGCTGCGAGTTTAACTTTAGGACGAAATACAAATATTGATACCCATGCAGCTTGAATTTATGGCGAGTACATATACTAAATGAAATAATCCTGCATTCACATTCGATAGCAGCCTTTTTGATGCAGCTGCGTAGAGCTGATTGGAAGAAAGCTATTTTTTCAAAGTTTTTCAATGCTGTTCAACTTGTTACAACGTCGTGATACAAACTTTCTTTCCTCCAATCAGAAACGTCAGCAGTTCCGAGGATCGCGAGGTGCGCGACCGAATGCGTCAGTGTCCTCATCTGCTGTGGAGCTTGATCACCATTTTAGGCGCGGCGGTTCGACTCCAGTGTTTTGATACCAAATCTGTGGAACACTGTGTTTGCTGTTTGCGAAATTTGTGTTTTTCCCTACAACAATCAACTGCGTCAGCAACCGCGCATTTACAGTCCGTGAACTCACAAGCTGGGAAATCAAACAACTTGATCGACACTAGGTCCCAGTCAGGATCGATAAAACTATTCAGGAGTAAGAATTCCAGTTTGAAAGCCAGGTCATATTCAGAGACAGGTAAGTCATATTTATTAAAAAGAAGTTAAATTTTTGAGGAGCCCTGCATTGACTGAAGTGCCATTTATTGGTTACTTCAACAAGCACGATTATGGTTACGGCGTCCTCTTCCCTCCAAGGCAATGTATGTTCTCGTCTGCGTTATGTACACTGTAAAATCAAACGGTTAGGTCACTTATTTGAACCCTTGAAGACAATTCGGTTCTTAACAAGCCATAAGCTGTGAGATTAGTTGTCGAAGAGTTTTCAACAACTTTATGAGTACTGTATTACATCTAAACTTGCGCATGTTTCAGTTGGTGTCAAGCTTCATATACACTTGTGATTGCACTGAGCCATATCACGTGAGCGTACATGGTTCGTTTACTTGCCTTGCATGCTTACTGTGCTTAAAGGTCTATAGGTTCCTGGAGCACGTTATGTGTCGGCCTATGATTACAAACTCCCAGCGAACGAAACCACCTGGGAACACTACACGGACACACCTCTAGGCTTAAACCTCAGGAGACTGCTGTACCCTAAACGGTGAATGGTAAAACCCATGGCTGTATGGATATTTTTATTTCTAGATGTTAAAGGGACTTGCCGAATCCATAACCACTTCACTCCTGTGTGAAAAGTCCTCCCCCTATCCTGATGCAATTCTGGTGAGTCCACACAAAAGGGAGGGAGCACCGGATTCGAGTTTTGCTCTTACTAGAGCTTATCAGCCGTGCTCCGCATTGGTCGTGACGGGTTTGAACTCCGGACGATTGAAAGGCAGGGCAAGCGTGTTACCACCACTTAAGCTGGGCATGCTGGACCCACCTAAATTGTCGTCTGAACAGGCGAACATGTTCACCCTTGCGCGACGTGACTGATTTGCCGGACGCCTCGACCGACGACCCAGTAACTGTCCTGCTTGCGTTTATCTACTGAGCCACCTATCAGAACCTCCCAGTCAGGTAGCGTCCGTAACCTGTTGGACAATTTCCGATTGGTTGTAGATTCGTCCAGCACGCTCTGGTGAATTATTGGTAACGCTCTCACCTCACATGTCAGATGTCCGGAGTTCAAAACTCAGCACGGCCAAGGATATGGCCGGCTGGTGAGCTTCAATAAGAGCGAAATTCTAGTCCAGTGCCCCCCACTTAGGTGTGGACATGTGCCATGACAGGAAAACTGTTCGAAAGAGTGATACGTGAAGTGAAGCGATTTTTTTTGACTGAACTAACAATAAGCGTACTTTTGATTAGCAATATATTGACTAAGTTGTTATTTTCATGGGCCGTCAGCATGTGAATTGCTGACAGTAACTTGTTTCCCCCAAAAAATATGTCTACCTACTCCAAACTTTCCTTCGATGAAATACGACGCATATCTACTGGTTTTGTATCGGCCTCGTTACAGTTTTCAATATTTTTCGGTCATTTTAAGATTTACGGCGAGTCCTCAGTTTCTGCAATATAACCTACTGTAAAGAAAATTGTGTTCGTTTTGGTAATGACCGGAAGAAACAAGATCATTGATGACAGATTGACATGCTTGGATCAATATGGAGACACCAAAAACCAGCTTCTCTTTCATGTCTAGCTCCTCGTTAGTAGCCGAGGGTTTCTAATTTGACAAGCTGACTGGCGAAATACTTGAACCGATCACTATTTCACAATCAGATGCTCAAGAAATATGAAAGTTTGAAAGGACGTGACTTTATCAATCCCTGATCAACTCTGTGGATATACGGTTCTAATGTGATCTTATAACCGCTAGTGAGAAAGTATTGTGAATGTTTCCATCTGGGCCAAGGGAGGGGGAAAATGGGGCTAAATCACAAGCCACTGGTCTGGTAATTGTGGAATCCTCTTGATGGAACGATGGGTAGTTTGAATGAACGGTTAGGTCTTTCATGGATGTTCATATTTCCTGAGTAAGCTTGAGGCTGATTATAAGACGATTAACCTAGCAAGCAATAATTGTGGACTGGGGATTCCAAAAATACATGCAGACAGTATTCTTTTGTATTTCGGGTCTTTAAATCAGTCTTTTCCGATCGTATGTATCCGATGGGAGGTAAAATCAATAAAGAGCCTTCTCTGCAATCTTGATTTGAAAGAGTTGGACTTCCTGCTGGCCTTGTCAGTAGCTTTTTTAAAACTGTTTAGGTAGTTGATTCCCTGCCACTGGGACATATTGGCTTGAGATCCAGATCTACCTTCCGCATCTGATTTTGTCAAGAATCTCCGCCCCGTAGGATGGACAGTACCACATGCGGTTAGCACTGAGTTACATGTGCAGCCATCTAAGTATTCCGCAACTCGTGGTTAATCCCAGCAAATAAAACTGCAGTGTGTCCAGAAGGGGTCAGTTCCAAAACAACGTCCAAAAATGCCAAAACAGTGGGAACCCACTAAACAGCTGGGACCCGCAAAGATGCGAGGGCTGTCTGGGATGCTTGTGACATGTGACTGCTGGTGCGTACAGTCGTGGTCGTCAACGGTAACTTCCGGCGACGTTGCAGGCTTAGGAAGTTTCTAGTTTTCTAGTTTCTTCCCTAGGTCGGACATTCTCGATGATGCTCTTGTGTCCTTTACGCCTCAGCTCTCTGGCCCGAAATATCAGTTTCTGAGTTGTAGGAAACAGGCTTGTATTACCTCTCCGCACCGTTCTGGTTGATGCTTCAAGTTACCATTTCGGGCTTGCGAACAGTGTGTGCAAATGTTTCCCATGTTTAGATCCTAGATATTCAATCGTCCATCGAGCGGTGTCTTTGGGAGCCGCTGACAGAACACGTAACCCACGATACATTAGCGTGCATTTTAACGAGACTACAGGATCGAACAACTATGATGTTTATATAAGAATGACCTGTTCTTTTTCGTGATATATTCTCTTGTGGAAACAAAAGTGATCGTTGGAAATGTGAGGGGACTTGGGAATTTTCAAATGAGATTTCGTCCGGTAAGTGAAATTAGTCTGCTGAAGAACCGCACTGCTGATGGTTCCCACAAGGATGAAACACCTGTACAGTGCATTTCGGCTTTTCAGCATAGACTGACTTCATTCACAGGATGCAATCTCAAATGAAAAAAGCATGGATTTAATTCAAACTTCACCACTCTCTGGGTGTATCACAATCTTTCAGGACAATTTATGGCGCAATAATCAAGTTTGAACAGTTAAGGCAAGGCTAACAAATAATTGAAAGCTTTTGTTGCAAAATAATGTGTTAACAGTTCCACTGAAATCACTGTTTATATTGCTGGTCGACGAGTTCAACAGGAAAGAACGTGTTCTCTCTTCTTTGTAAGTGCAGCGAAAGTATTTACGGCTACCGACCTCCCGAATGCACACTCCAAAATATAGTTTCTGTATTACACAAACTGCATCGTGCAAATAGTGTTCCTTTTTTGAGAGGTTCTTTAGTGAGTATAACGACGCCTAAATATGACCGCGTTTCTAAAATTACACATGATCGAACTCTTTTCAGTGTAAAGTGGACTAGTGGCAGTGGGGTTTTCATTAATCAAGGCTATACTGATGATGCGATATCCCTTGACCGATACTCACTTAGTAACGATCACTGGAGGCAGATTTTAATAAGAAAGGGATTTGTGGGAATCCCTATCGTAAGTATTCACATAATTCTCGTCTCAGTAGTTCACCTACTGTCTCGGAACCTTTCTCTTAGTTTATCCAAAACAAAGCCGGGATATACGTAAGCATGTGTGTAAACAAATGCGGATCAGAACGATTCATTGTCTCAATTCGCACAATACCGTTTCCTGATGAAGAGGGCTTGTTCTCTTGGAACTTGGAGCCTGCTAATGGGATTGACTAGTTGGATGCCTCCTGTTGAAGGTAAAAATGCGAAATTAGTCTAATAGTATTCCGCCACAAATGACGATGAACTCATTCGCTCTAATCTTAGTCATTCTACTCAAACTATGTTATGACTTGCATTGCCGTCTTTTGTCGCAGAAACTGCTCGTGATGGACCGAATCCCTTCCCTACAAAGAGTGTATTAAACCTGCTTCATCAAACAGGAACTATTCAAATGCTTGTTGATCTTCTTCAGTCCAGTTCGAATCCATGCACCTTAGAGGCGGCTGCGGGAACGATTCAGAATTTAACAGCAGGTGGTACCTTGACAGGTCCAATCGTCCGAAAAACGGTTAGTGTAGCTTTTACATCTTCCTTACATGTAGCTTGCTAGTCAATCACCAGTGCTGAATGCAAATTGAGAGTGGACCGTTTCCTGTGGAGACTGAAAATAGGCTTGATGAGGGATATATTTTGATGCCATCACGAATGAATGTGTGTTGGTAAAAATCGTGGAAAATGATGAGAACAGTGATCGGTAAAACTTGTCACTATCTATTGGCTGTATATAATGGGGTCAATGATATATGCCAGAAAACAATTTAAAAAATCGTAATGTTATCGTCAACTCAGGTGAAAGTAGACGCAGGACTAAATCACACAGATGCGACCGCTAAAAAATGAATTCTCACTCTAAAACAGGGATAAACTCATGGAACCGGCCAGAATTAGCCCGTTATCTTAAAAAGTGTATTATGAGGGTAGCTTTGACGGTAAAATTTACTTCAAAAATTCAACTGAAAGTAATATGTTTTGAGGGACACACCTGAATGGTCAGTTTACCGAAGAACTGCTGAAATCCGTTACAAGGATCTGGAATTAAGAATCGTTTACCTGAGACACAACCTTGTGACGAGAAGAGAACATAATCTACTGATCAGTGACCGCCTGATGTCCAGCCACCGAGTAATTAGCTCTTGAGTGTTTACTCCTTCTTTTGAGCGTTTTAGTGGTACTGATAAAGTTGGCTGTGACGACGCAGCTAAGTGCATACATTTAGGCAACATTTATCCCAAAAGTTAGCTCGCCATTTCCTCCTGTCGCTGAGTTTGAGCAAACCTTGATTTTCCGAAAGCAAAAAGGAATAATTTAAACCAAAAAGCCAGAAGGAACGATCACAAGAAAAACACCTTCCAGACCGATTCTAACCAAAAGAAATGCAAACGGCGACAAACCTGAAATGTCAAATCTGGAATATTTCTCGGCTAAATTTCATAGTCAGAATGTATGACCAGAGCAGATTGTTCGGTTAGATAGAACATTGCCATTTTTTACGATTTTTGCCTTTCAAGTATTCTGGCAATTTTCCTCCAGTACTTATTGTCAGAAGTAGCTCCAAAATTAACTAAGTACTTCATCTACTTCCATTTACGCCTGTTAGGTCCGAAATCTTCAAAGCTTACCAATCCTCGTCGACTTGATCAACGCCCCTACACGGCGAGTTGCCACTGCAGCAGCTAATGCCCTGCGCAATTTGGCTTTGGAAGAAGAAAGCTGTTTGCTGCTAGGGAAGCATGCTCTGGTGCGAATACTGACTGCTCTCGGTGACTGCGCTAACTCTTTATTGTCACAAACAGTCACGGAACGGCATCCGAATGGCGGCGAATGGATGGTTCCCACTAGCACCCGTTCTGGTTCGTTGTTGCGACTCAGTCAGACACTCTCTTCCTCTCAAACACAAACAGTTTATTCAGCTCGATCGGTTGCCACAGCGCTCCTCAGTCTGTGTTGTGTACTAGTAAGAGGGAAGTTACAACATGCAAGGTAAGATTCTTGACGCAGTTGGGTAGTATAAGATTTATAAATCACTATCTTCCACTTCTTTCTGTATGAAGGTCAGTAGCACAGGTTGCCATGAAGGCGGAAAACAGCTAGTTTTAAGAAGGCCTTGACGGATAGCTTCCGAGACATCAACGTAGCCTAGTAACACTGACCGAAGAAAAATTTATATGTTTCTGAAGCTTTTTTTCTCCCCCGTCCCCTCGTCTCGAATTTTGGCCTTCAACTCTTCAGCTAATTTGTTAATAATCTCCGTTGGAATCCTAGCACATCATGATTTCCACGGACGATTTCAATAATGTATCAGAGACGGAAACTTAGAGAAGAGTAAGACGGGTGGCTCTAGAGTAGTAGAATTGAATTCGCGGATCTGCCTCGTGTTCATTCATCTAGAGAGTGTGCATGCTAACCAGAAGATTGTGTTGGAAAACTGCTTTTGTGTAATGTCACTTATTTCAACATTTTTCAGGTTACTTGCTAACTCGCGAGTAGTGCAGCGATCCACATCATGCGACGAAGTTGACTGCGGTTAGGTAGAATAAGGCAGAATAAGACAGAATAACGCTGTATTTACGGCAGAACGTGTGTGCAGCCGGGCGTCACCATAATGACCAGTGCAGCTATAGGCGGAACCTGATCTGAGAATATAAGTGGGAAGATGACAATATTTTTTTGCCGTCGGAGTGCGCCCGACAAAGTTATCCCGTCACTAGTCGTTTAACGCTGAAAATCAAGCAGTCAGACCCAAGGGTTGCAGTTCTTGACAATAGAAGGTCTATTTTGGTTGGATATTGGTGTTACCCTGGATGAGCGAAGTTTCACTTTCTGGTTACCAGACTGTGTAAACTGTTTTTCAGAGTCGTTGATAAATTCAGGCATCGGACAGGCCATTAATGAAGGTGGGTTACACTCCTGAGTCGATACGTAGTTAAAGGTTACTAGGAATGGGTCACCATCACACCATGTCTGATATGAGAATTCTCTCGTTCTGTTCCTAACAGACGATTTGTAACTTTGGGAGGTGTGGAGACGTGTCAGGAAATTCTGTGCAATACAAGTGACGCCTACCAGCGGCACTCCACTGAAACACTCACTGATCATACTTCAGTAGAACGAGTCAACCAACTTGCGCATCAACTCCTGGAACTATTATGGTCGTTTGTGGAACTTAGACCAATTTACAAACTGGTAAGTATGATGTCACATGTTTTTTTTTCTTGTCCAGCATGTGGCTATTCATGTTATTCGTAACATATGCACCGGCATAGCTCAGTTGATGCTGCAAAATGAGCGCTTGTGGGAAAAACTTCTGCAAACTCCGTTTTGAGTTTCTACCCTTGATTGTTAAGTAATCCCAAAAACTTAATCTGAACCAGAAGTAAAGTTCATAAACTTATTACTGAAACTGTTTTTGGTGCACCTGTAATGAGCATGGTAGGTCCATTGCGAAAGTTTCATTAACAGTCGCGATGGGGATGTTGTGTGGCAAAGGTGGGTGGATGCAAGATAACACTTCGCTACACAATGACGCAATAGTGATGTTACACTGACTGGCGAGGAAGCTTGTGCAACCAAGTTATCCTGTCCAGGAAACCAAACAACGGGCAGTAACGGATTCGTCAGGTCAGACGCCTACAGAAACCTAAATTACGTGTTCTTTGTCAAAACTTCTAAGGTACAATTTGGGCTTCATTAGAAATGAAGTTTTTGAGAAGTGAAATGAAGTGGGTGAAAATGCAGTAAATTAAATTCAGTAGCTCTCCCGTGGTAAGTCATATTCTGACTGACGCTAGGAGATAACGCTGCGGTAACTTGCGAATAGGAGATGAACACTGGATTGGGCTGTTTTGAGGTTTGTAGAGCAAGCCCATAAAGCCAGTTGTCCCAGAGCATTGTTTGGAAACGTCCGGACCATCTTCTTCTCTAAAAGTATTTTTAGTTGTCATATTAACATTATATTTTCAATGTAAAATCCAAACTGGGCTTCTTAGGGTTCTGCTTTATTATACTGGTTTACACTGGCTTTACTCTTGAAACAGATCAAAACTCGAAAAGGAAATAATACATTTGTTCATCTGGAGTGGATCTTGTGGAATGCTGTTATTCTATAAAAGCTCACCTGGCACTGGTAATTTTACGGCTGGTACAGATCGCGAGGCAATTAATGCGTGTTTTAGAAAACATTAATAGCATTTTATTAGCCACAACTATTATTGTGCTGCTCAATGGGTCCTATTTGGCAACACCAGAAAACGTCACCCAATGTTCACAAGAAATGAAAAATCGATGCTCATCTGCTGGGTTTTTTGTACATTTTTAAGGACCGAATCTGGTCACTTCCCACTGCTGCGCTCCATACCAGTTGAGTTTGATCAAATGGCAGGTCGTCCATCCATAAGTTGACACTTCAGCTGAGGCCTCAGTCTAATAACTAAAAGAGCATGAACTACGCCTTGCACGTAATAATAACAGGAAACTCTTCAGTGTCCAGCCAAGACCAAGACAGATCTTCCTCCCCGGCCATCTGCACCTTGCTAACGGCTCATCTGGAACTCAAATTTTATGCATTCTAAACATTAGAAACAAACGGAAAAAAATTTACCCGCTTCTTTTAGATGTGATTTGAAATTTTGATTTACAACAGGGACACCTAGACCATCTGTCTCTGATTTGGAAGTTGCCCTTGATAGGCTTCCTAAAAGGTGTCTGTTGTACAACTGAGGTGACATTAATCACCAGCATGTTTTGGAAAGTGAACGTTCGCTGCTGCGCTCCATTTGGCCTGAAGTGAAAAGGATCGTTTAGGAGACCAAACGTCATTGTATGCGATTTATGCCCGACGCTAAGTTACATAGACAAAGTAAAAAAGATTTCGCTAATGGCAGTCAACTAACAAAGAGCAGAGCAAAATAATCAATGTTGCAAATGAATCGCTCATGAGTAGAAGTATTCTCTGTTGACCTGTGGGAAAACGCGTATCCAACAGCCTGTCTGGTAATGAGAACACTAAGAGATCCGAAAGTTGGAATATCCGGTTAGTCAGATGAAGGTGTTCAGGAGTATAACGTGACATCTGCAGGTGTTTCTGTGTTCGCACAGATGTATGCGATAAATGTACCATTCGACGGAATGTTTGAGTGCTTATAGGCCATAGGTTGTAGCCCTTTTGTGGACGGGCAACAAAATATCATACACCTGGCACATGAGGTGATGCGGTATCGTTCAAGTTCAGAGCATTGTCTTCCCCTGAGGAGAAACAATACACTGATCGCTAGTGGAAGGTTCTCCCGGTAAGTGAACGACCAGGACTCTAATCTTGGTTCACAGTTGTTAGATTCAAATTTTATTTTCACGCCCTCCAAGTTAGTGAACCGAAAATGACTACACAGCAGTTTGAAATAACAATCGATATCAGGGACGTAATTAACAACGTCAGGTGAGACTTGCTTATACGAGAAGCTACAAAATAACAATGACGGTTTGGCAACCAAGTGCCCGCATAGCCTAGTTTAAGATCGGTACAAGGATTTTTTATAGCGGAAAGAGGACAACTAATATTTACCTGTTCGGTGTCCGGATATACTAGGTGTACTTACCAATGACAAGTCCGACTACCGATTAATGTTTCATTAACCCTGTGACTGCTTCAGGAATAAGGAATCGATGTAGCATCGACGAACGTTTATCCTTTTTTGAATTTGCCTGAGCCCTGAAGCGAATATATCAAAAAGACCATCAGGAAATTTCCTGCTAGCAAAGGAAAAGACATGACGCGTTCTAAACATGGTATAATTGAACGGATAGGTAATCAAACCGGACTATCCAGTCAGGAGCAATACAGTTTCTCCTCAAGTAACTAACTCTGAGACAGATCAGCTAAATGACCTAGAAGGGAAACTACCATTGTAATGGCTGACTTTCCCCGGAAATGCAGTTTCCAGAAGAAGTCAATTTTGGTTGGCTCTCTCGGGCATCTTAGCTTGCTGAAGACGGGTGTGTATTTTGAGTTACTACGATCGACATTTTGCGACTATTTTGGTGAGTTCAATTCCGGTCGGTTTACCACTTATACGGTATTGTCCCCCGTTGTTCCAGCTATTGCTATATGTACCTTTGTTTTCAGGCCGGATGGAGTGAGACAGACTTCGGTGTAATCAAGCGTGGTTATCGACTGAGCAGTCTAGTTCGGAAACACTCAAAAACCTTGCGGTACTCATTAAGCACGAAACCTTCACCGTCACAAAGCAACAGGACATGTTCTAATCTTCCGTACCCTTCGGACAAACCTCAGTCGGTTGGAAGGACAGAATCGTTGAATAGCGAATTTTCCAATCTTGAACTACACGAGGAGGATGCGGATATGCCCTCAATTCGATCAGGAAGGCAGTTGAGAAGTTTTCCAACTGAATTTTATGGTTATTGCAGTCATGAATCTTGGAACGATTCGCAACGTTCCGATTCACTTCCAACTCGGGCTGTATACATCCCGCCATTGGAAGCGAATAAACAAAGGACAGAGAAGAGTAGCAACCCACTGAGTTCTCTGACGGTAAGGATACTTCAGTTTATTAACACGGTGTGTTCATTTTTATATGTTGCTCTCTGTATAGCCTTATATATTATCTGCTAGAGTCTTGATGTGGTCTTGAAATACGTTCTTAACCCATTTTGATAGTCACCTACAAATGGTCAACAATTGAATTATCTAATGAAGTGAGGTACGATTAATACCGATCTAACTGAAACTCAGACTAGATTCAGTTTCTTTGGTGGATAACGCCACCAACTTTTTTTCAACTATCTGGGTTTGAATCCCCACTATAGACTCCTTCAATATTTCCTTCCGGCTTCCTTGTAATTTTGTACATATGTCGTTTCAACAATTAGGTCATAAAAGATACTTTCACTCTTCACCATCTGAACAGGCAGTTATTAATCTTTTAATATTTCTTTTACTCTCATCGGTTGCTGATGTAGCACACATGTATACAGATTAGCAGCGTGGTAAAAGCAATAAATAACATTTGTGTGGTATGCTAAAAACAACCAACGAAGGTGTGCTACAGCTGGGCGGCTGGTTGATTGGATTTTGACCCTAATCGTCCTCTTGTCTAGGTGTGGGTGCTCTGGCAGTATCCCAGCCGACGTACAACCATGGCTTTCACACGTCACGTGCAAATAAACTGGTGCCACATCGCCTGTTGCGTGGTGCCATCAGCCACGTCACATTACTTGCCGCAAACAGAAGGGTGGGCAAGCGAAATCAGGCAACTGCTGACGCCTCCGTTCTTTCTTTTCCAGATAATCGTTCTTCTCTCTTTCTCATTCCGTTGCTAGCGATATTTTCATAGAAGCAATCCTAACGAGTGACAGATAAGTTGGACGCCCACTGAAGGTAGCCGAATCATCTAAGTTTGACTCGACCTCTATGGACTTAGATATATCGAGATCATGCCTCAACTTTTTATACCAAGAGTTAAAGGTTGACAGTGGAGTTCTGCACGAAGGTGAGAAAGTTCCTCGGAGTACACCCTCAAACTATTTCCACGTCTCCATGGTTTCAACCACAATGGGTTAACCTAGCTCAAACTCTGGGACTCTAATGCTGTGTCCACAAGTTGAGGCTGCTATCTGAAGTCTGTTCACGATATCCAACAGAAACTGAGGCGACAGATGGGTTAGTTGTCAAAATAAAAAAGGTCGTTTCCTCTTTGCGGATATACTGTATTTTATCCCATGAATATCGATGGAGGAATTTTACAAGATTCGTAATACACTGCGATACAGTGATACCGCGACAAGATTACATGGAACGAGCTTACATGATTTTGGCGATTACTTAATTAACTGGTAGCATTCCATCTTGTGTCGTCATGACCATGTCCAGGAATGTAGTGAGTCAGTGAAATAACACGATTAATGAATTACGTCTATACGAAACAACGTATGTTTTTTACACATTTGCCCCTGATAGTCTTGAAGGCTAGGTAGAATTCAGATAGGCTGTCGGCATACAAATAATTTACCTGGTGAAGCCTTTATCAAAAGTGCTGTGAGTCAATCATCCAGTCAGGATTTATTTAAAGATTAGTTCGGTTGGTCGGGGTGGGTTATAAGTCTGATGTTGGCTGCTATGATCGAATACCAGTCTGCTTGGCTGTACAGGGCGCTGTTTATTGAACAAGCTTTGAAGCAGTTGGTTGAGACAAATAACTCATATGGATTTATTCAGTGATTTATGTAGGTAAGCAGAGCTGCACTGAAGCCTTTCATGCTGTTTTATCCGGCTCTGCTTTGTGAAACCGTGTGTGCGGTGGTCCCTTCGAGTAGGTGCCTACTGAGCTTTCATGATCGACAAAACAGTTTGTCCTGCACTGCAGTACTAACAAGCATCGTTAACATGCGTGTGATGACACAATTAGACGATCATCCCAAGGTGGAAGGATCGAGATCAGAAGCATAATCTAGACGCTCGAGGGTAGTACTTGTAGTCGAGTCAATTTTCTGGTCTACCAATAATACCTGACTGCACCACTTACGTTATTATATTGGGACTAGTCTGGTAACAATTCAACTGGTAGTTGGATTTTTGTTTCCTTTAGAGAACACCTTTTCAGAAAATATTGATAAGACGCGATCAAAAACTCGTGTAGTAACTTCCTTTGCAACTCAAACGTTCGATAGGATTTTTATCTCTGGTGTTTCTGCATTGTTTTCCTTTGTGGGGCGGTTTGTGTTTGTTCACATGTGATGGTGTAAAGCTCAGTCACTGGTCCACTCCGGGACATTCAGCAAATACAATTCGCAATGTTAAGTTGATATTTCCGAACCCAAAGTTACCTTGTGTGTGGTTGGAACGTGAAGAAACTGTTGGGATGTTGTTGAATCTCATAAAGCACCTTGTTGCTAGGTGAACAACCGTCTCAAAAAACACTAATTCTAAGCCAGGAACTACAAGCCTTATTGATACTGTCGCACCTGCATTGTCACATTAGCAAAAAATAATGGTAGGAAGATTAGTGTATAGAACTTCACTGCTTTGAGGGTTCCATTTGAACTGCTTTGTTTTCAGTCTGATTTCTGCTCATTCGTGGGAATTGAAACTACGTCTCGCAACAGCGGGAAAACTCGAGCAATCAATTCGGCTTCTGAATTTGGGTGAACGATGGTTTTGATCACTACTTTCCGCAAGCTTACAAAATGGCTACACGCGGTAGTGAACTAGACTTTTCACTAAATGTCTTTATTACAAGTGCTTGTGTACTGTACGTTCATTTTAAGCTAAGTGGCAAGCATTTGTTTCTTCTTCAGGTCAAAACAGTCGGAATGCAGACAGCCGGCGCCCATCAACAAAGTTACAATCCAGGCTGAATCAGTTGACATTTTCCACAGGGTTTGAAACAATGCATATGTATACGTGTGGAATATATTTTAAATTTATGAAGGTAATATTGCCAACTCATCAGTTTGACTTAGAAAATAACTCATAGGAAGAACTTACAGCATTCTAAGAGCAATTACGGAAAAATTATGAAGGAATATTAGACTACCTTTCACTGGTGCCTTGTAAAGTCGTTTTATGAAATTTTGTTTTTTCTTCATATTGATGTACACCTTACTAAGTTACTTATTACAGACCTGTTTTGAAAATACAACTGTGTCAATTCTGAGATGTGTTCAAAAATAAGTCACATGTGATTAGCTACTCAGTCTTAAATTAACCTTTCGTTGTCTGTAGACTGTTTACACTGGTTCTTTTCACGCCCAACCATAATCAACGGAGTTATGGGGAGATCTTCGAGGAAAGAAAACAATCTCGTGATCCATATTTGATTGTAGTCAAACTAACATATGGGTGTCAGCCGCTGTCCTTCTAAAAAGGGAGAACTTGGAGGCTGAAATATATGGTGATAGTTATGAGGCCACCGATGATATTCTGTGCCTTGCAAACTGTGGGTGTACCGCTTAGAATCCAATGAAACCCAAGCTGACAAATTCAAAAAGTTGAATAAAAAATGGGCTGTCCATCGAAACGTGGAATTCTTGACACATCAGAGATGAACACTGTGATCTTATTGGTCCCAACCAAATCAGGACTCTCTAGTGACGATTCTACTTGTTGTTTCAAATGTTGAACCGTTCACAAACAGAGGAGCGCACCTTTATTCGTTCAGCTTTTGGGGAGTACCATCTGCGTACATTTCGACCGAAAATCTAACTGGAATTAACGTTCACCAAACCGACATTATGAACACAGAGACAATGATCATTGCTAATACGAATGCATGAACTTATTAGATTGCATGAATTGGCTGTATTCTCGTTTGTACCTTGAGAAATGCTGTAGGCGACGAAATGTTAGAGTTGAATTGTGTTCTGGTTCATGTGATGGGTTAAAATGGTAAGCATGATAAGATTTGCCCACAATCAGTCTGCCACATTCCACATAGTTTTCTCATACAAAGTCAAATAAAACATGGCGTGCAAAGGATAACACGCTTGAGCTCTCATACAACGCCCTAAGTTTGGAACTGCAGTAGTTTCCTTGACACTGCCATTTCATCTGTAAATCAAGCTTCAAATTAAAAAAAATTTGGAATTTACAAATGAGATTTCATACTCTATCTATGCTGAAAGGTCGGAAAGAACTTTAGACTACTTCGTCCGCACTGGGGGTCATCACCAGTGCGTATCTCACGAAACTCAAGGAAAAATTCCTCAAACTATCGGTAATCTATAAGCAGCTCAGGAAGAAGAAGGATTCACAGGACAAGTGATGCTTCTACCTGAGGAGTCGTCAGTCGAGGAGTCAGCCAATATGTAACCACATGATGTGGATCTCGTGATTAAACGATGAGTGCCTAAGTGTGATTTAATCACATCACTGGTCAGCTGCTCGTGAATGAACGGCTGTGCTGAAACTTCCAGGTGGGAGGTCAGTGGTTCGAGACTCTCTCGAGTTTCTTCAGATGCACAGTGTTGAGGATTCCCATTCCAGCTGAGTTCAAAAAACTTGAACGCGACTAAGCCATTGCACTCCACGCACTTCAGTCACTTCATCAAATTAACTTTGACGGCACACGTATACTCCGCGCCTTCGTGGGCATATTGGCCATAGGTCAAGCAGGAATCTCAGCAATGGCGCACCACAGCTAGCACAACAACGCACATCCAAGCCAAAGTACAAACACAGTCACCCGTACACCAACACAGAGCTAAAACGCATCCACATTCGGATGTCTGTCTGCCAACTGATCCCAGAAGACGTGATAGCGGAACCGAATAACGCTGCACTTGCCCCGTATTCAGTTAATTGTAGAAATCCTTTAAAAGTGTTGCCAAGTGCAACCGAAGCGTTTAATTATGGCATCTCATCCCACTACGGTGTTTCTTCAAACTTTTTATATTAGTAAGATGCATATCAAGCTTATTGAGATAAAGGTGCTGTAACACCGATTATGAAAGCATAGAAAGTTATACCAAAAAAATAGAAAATCTAACTCAGTGAGAGGAAAATATGCATAAAAAGTACTTGCATGATAACGGCGGTACACCCAGCATTCTTTGGAAAACTTCTGTTTCACATAGACGCCTGAATCAATGTAGCCTTCGATAAAAATCAAGAAGATAGACGAAGACTTGATGTATACATATAGTGTAAATCTTGAAGTTCAGTCTTGGAAACCATCAGCCTTGGTTCCATTGACCGACATCGATTATCATCACAGATCGACTGAGCGACGAAACTGACCTTATGACTTTATGGCTAGTGGCAATCGGTGACCAGGACGAATGAGGAGGTAACCTTCCGCCAACCGAAGAATGTGCCAACTTCAGGATTTGTGTACAGCCTGAGGTGTAGTGGTCAAATAATTTCCACCTTGTTTCCTAGGGCTTTACAACGTTCAGATGCGGAATCACACTCTGGTGGAGAAACATGTGCTCGCGTGCACATATACTTCGAGAGGATTTGATTTTCACCTACTCGCCGTGCTTGCTAGATGTAATGGAGAGGACCTACAAAACCACACTTTGGGTAGATGTTTTGAATCGACATGACTAAGGTATAGCGGACACAACGTACATGGTTTGCGACTAGAATTTACTGCACCCATATTTGAAATGAAAGTGTAAATCCAATTATCTCATCGGTCTAGGAGGCGAATATCAGTCAGCCGAAAGCGAAGACTATAGTCGATAGGAGACATAGACCAAGGCGACCTTGACATTAAAATACCATAAATACACTTCTTTGCAACGCCAGTCATAAGCGGAAATTCCAGCAAACAGTAGGCCCAGCAGAGACGCATTTTAATGCAGGTGCTCCCGCTAAAGTTAGATTTTAAAGCATTCACACCGGGGAGGGAAAAAAGTCCTTGCATAGTTGTTCGAAGTCAGCAAGGTTTATTGTAGGCCTGGATTACTGTTACGTGGTAAAAAAAAGTAAATAATAGCTGGTTGTACATCAGGTGGTTACTGATATGCTCACCGACCTTGGCAGTTCGCTTGCAGAAGTTTCGTCACAAATCCTGAGTAATTCCTCCTTATCAGATGCGTTTATATATTTTATAAAAGAAAAATTCACACCTCTTGATGTGACTACCTGAATGAGAAACATTGTTATTGGAAATTTATTGGTCCCTTTACGATTTGTTAAGCGTCGTGGTCCGGATAACTTGCATTCGATTGGAAGAGCTTTTCTCTGGCAGTCCTTATTGGTCCGTTCTCAAGGGTGCTGCGAAGTGGACTATCTTGCTCCAACTTGACTGCTCATTCAGATGATTTCAATTTTTGGCGGATTTTTCTATGTTTCGACTGGTCTGATTCTGTCCTCATGACTTCCGACCAGGAGGACAAAAACGATCAAAACAAAGCTTAGATAAATAATCTTTCCAGCAGCCAGCTTACGGAGGCAGGACCAAGCTTTCATCAAGGAACTCAACCCCAACTTTTGATAAAAGGCCACAGACCTAGAGCACTCAGGTAGCCTCAAATCAGCAGTGAAATTCATCGAACTCACGAGAATGTTCAACGAAATTCGCCAACAGCTGTTCCATAATTCATGCACAACAGAACACTCAACATCTTTTCCCGATTGAAATACGAAAGAATGTCGAGGAATGAGAGCTCACCACCCGGATATTCCCCACTTTTATGGGCTTCCAACGGTGTAAAACGAAGCCACTCCTCTTCAACCAATAATATCTCTTTTGGGATACAAGTTTACGATCTGTCAAAATAACTATGAGGGTTCAAATATCTCACCGGTAGGTCCCAATAATCAGCCAACAATGGAGGGCAGTTTTTAAAGGAACCGAAGGTGCATATCGACGAAGACGAAATAATGGCTTCACTTAATATGAGTTCAATGCTTACATCTGTGGACCTTGACAATTACAAGAGCATCAGTAGGGTCACTTACTTTAGGATTCGTCGCATAAATCGTACTGTCAGAGGTGAAAAAATAGTGCTGGCTGATGTAAACCGCAAAATATGAATGTCGACGTGTAAGCCACTTTCAGTAATATCAAAAGGAGAGAACTGGGGTGGATAAGCCAGCTATCAGACAACTCTTCTGACGACACTCAAATCACAGTTGAAGAAAGCGGTAGAAAACCGACGTTTTTGTTTGTCTTCGTCAATTAAACACTTATAAGCTCAGGTCTACAGAAAAGTGACACATATGGAACAAATTCTCTGTACCACAGCAACCATCAAACGTGTTGCGAATAAAGTTGCGTTCGGGCACGGGTGAAGTGAGATCCTACGGAGTCTAAGATTTAAGAGGGCAAGCGCTTATAAAAGATCTTTTGAAGGAATGGATGCTCGAGGATCTTCTTTTGGAGACCTCTCGAAAAACCGAGCACGAACTGCTCAACAACACATAAAGAAGGAAAATAAATCACGTTTCCTTAAATTAGTATCGTCGCTGAAATGGCCATGCTAATCTTACGGCAGTATGGAACAACTTTGGTCTACAATTTGCACAGGAGACTGCTGAAAAGAAAAAGCCAATTGGATTCAGAGGCAAAAAACAAAATTATGGACAAAATTTGGAGCAACGACTGTTACAAACACCGTGTGGGGCAAAGTAGCAGGGAGGTTTTCCACCAGATTTCATGAACACGTCGTCGCTGTAATGTGGCACGATCAATTTTCACTCATCCCCATGAATGGAGATCTGGAGTGAAAACGAGTTCGACTGAAAGGACTTTAGCCTGTTGTAGCAAGCGAGAATAAAGAAAAGATGTGAATTTACAGAAATGTGGCACTCTGTCAAGGATGACGCTAACAAGCACTGAAATTGACTCAGTCAACCAACTGGTGAGGACAAGAAAACTTCGGACCTACAAAGCTTAAATCTTCACGGGGAACCAAAGGACAACGTATGGGGAAAACAGTTGACCGGCATATATCTCCAAGCAATAAATCAAGGGACTGAAGCAAACACAAGTGCTGTCTGATTACCCACTCAAATACAGAGGAAGGAAGGAAGAGGGGGAATCGCAACTAGCGAACGCAGCTCAAGGAAATCAAACCACAACGCAACAAAAACTAAGAATGAGCCCATCGAAACAGAAAAAGCTAACGAAAATAGAACGTAACGGGATGAACAGTCAACTAGGAGAAAGGCGGTCCACAACGCAGCACAGCTTGTAGACGAAGCAATCAGAACTGCCATGAGTCTACGAGAAGGAATCTGTTATATGAGCTATTCTGATGCAATATATCCAGAATACAAATCGTAGGGAACAATAAAATTACGATAAGGATGTTTTTCATTCAGCCAGTCACATCAGGAGATGTGAGCTTTTCTTTTATAAACCATATAAACGCAAACTACCATGCACGCAATGATTGTGTCCACACGGTCGGTGACGAAACGTCCGGAAGCAAATTGCTGAGCTCGTCTTGCAGATCAACAGTCATTTGATCTACCACCACTTAATGCACCCTGTCGTCAATCTTTCGGCACATCGCAAATTAACCATTGTTTGAATTCTAAGAAGTCTCTACTGTGGATTACGAGTTTCTCATAATAAGACCTCAAAATGAATTGAGTCTGAATTATTGAATTTTACGCTCGGTGCATCAAATTACCCTTTATTCGTTCTGTGGATTAGACAAGTTAGGCAAACGTTCAAGGCACCAATAAGTATAGTCTTGACAACTCTCTTTATTCGTAGATTTCAGAAAAGTTCCCCAATGCCTAATATTTAGGGTAGCTGGTGCTGGAATATATCGCTCATCTGTGGACATGATTATTTCGTACTCAGCTCTCAGCAGCCTTCTTGATGGCCAAAATTCAATCGATAGAGGTCATTTTGCCAAAAGCATATCTTGCGCGCTGTCACCTAAATCTATACATTCAGCACGCTTACACTGGAACGTGATAGGCTTCGGCTACTTGCAATTCACTGTCCGATTTCTCTTGTTTGTTTTGTTTATCGTTGTCCTGCACAATTGTTGCCACCCTTGTTCAATGGGGTACGCTGGGCAATCAGTTCACTTGTCAAAATCGCACAACTAAGGACCGAGAAAGCCGCCATTAACCTGAACAACCATGTCAGTTGGTCGATCAAAAAATAAGCACTGACGCTTTCGAAACCCAGGTCCTTAATAATATTTACGACAAAGTGGTCTGCTTGGAGACTCTTACATGATTTAGAAAAAGTAGATTGCAACTAATTTGGCAGTGGATTTATTGAGACTACCCTCTTGCCGGACACACTTATGAAGTTGCCTTTTGATCCCTGCTAAGTGTGTGATGAGTTTTCACCAGAAAATATATACGTATTTGAGTTCTATCCTTATTTTCGTGAATAACTGTCACACTCTGTGGAGGTTGGCTGCGTGACCGAATCGTCTGCTTTTATCTGTCGTGACACCTGTCGATCAGACCGCAGTAGGCGCCGGCAGACGAAATTGCTCGGTATGTATATTCGGTAGTTGCAGTGTCTATTCTGTTTGGCGCAAACTGTATTGAGCCCTTTTACTTCATTCAAACAGAGCCCCAGTTCGGTTCGGCTTTCACTGGTCCTCTTGGACAGTTGGCTCTTTGAGCATTTGGCATTGTAGCATCACATCCAGTGGTCTGTGAAAAGCTGTTTCATGCAGCAGAGTAAGCACGGAGAACGTGTTTTTTTACCGTGGTTAGTATATGATTCCCGACAAATGTCACTTGTGGACCAAAATGGAACAGGGTCCGGAAGCCCGAGCGTGGCTTATTTGCGCGTGAACCGCTTTCTGAAATAATCTCATTCCACTTTACATAAAGATGCATGCGTGCGTTATGAACTACATCTAGCAAGACAGAGTCTGTCTTTCACTACCTATTGACTTTGATCTATGTCATCCAGGCCAACGGAAAGCACACTTTTCTTAAATTCGTGAAATGTTTTTAACTCACAGATGTTTTCTAGATTCCAGTCCGACAAACACTAATATCTACATGATATAGAGCCTTTCAGTAAAGATTTCTTCATTGGTTAACATTTTAAAAGTGACAGTTATTCTTCATAAACCACTTTATAGCAGGACGCTTATTAGCTTATCAGACATTCTCTAGAACAATACCAAATGTTATGGGACAGGGTCGCGCCGAATAACACAACGACCACCACAGGATACATTTAGACTTCGCTGAGAAATAATGTTAGAAAACGTTGACAAGTCAGAGGATGGCTAAGTATTGGTGAATGAGTTTGGAAGACCTGCTCCAAACTACTGATTATAGTAATCATCCTCTTTACTTTGTTTTGGCCGACCGGCTTCACAATAGAAGCATGGCTCCATTAACATAGATAGTGCAGGTGCACATGCAAGAAAGTCTATGGTAATAGCTTAGCGGATGGTGACACTCTTGTTTACGACGGCAGACAGCGTAGATGAGCTGATAGCCAAATTAACTGACACTGTGCCCTACATTAGACAGGCAGATCTACAGCTTCCTCCCTGACCGACACCCCCTAACCTGCACAAGGTTCTAAGATGGTAAACGTTTGAGGAACTTCATCAAGTGTTCTGAAGAGTGCATGTACAAAACTCTGCGCTTTCGCTTGATATACCGGACCTGTTTTGATATACTGTGAGGATTTTGTTCTAATGCCTAGTTAGAGAGAGGTTTGGATGAAAAATAGCGCGACAAGTTCAGGCGAAGGTCCCGTAAGAGGGGTGAAGTTCTATCAAACACTCGTATCAATGGATCTGAAAAAGGTAAAGCTTGACGGACAATAAAACGCACCAACCCAGTAGTGAAATCAAAATTTTCCTAAGCGCGAGTGTTCTTTCCTCTGTGTCCACGCAAGGCCGAATGCCCAGCTGCAGCCAATGAATTCACGTTCAGTCAACCTGATCTGATAGGACAAATATCTATACGAAGTGAGTAAGTTGAATTTTTAAATATCCAGTCAAGGATATGTGTTTTTGAAGACGTGTAACGACCGCGTCTGGTTTAGAGATACATCTACGTTGTCTAGCCTTGTTCTTTCAAAAACTAGGTGGACTCGATACACACTGAAGTCAAAGTGTTAAATCTTACCGCGTGTCATTTTCTAGTCTCTTCTAAATAATCATGTCAGTTTTGTTCCGACCGGACCTGGTGCGGAACAACAACCCCAACTCCGATAGTTAGAGTCGACTTTCAAATGACATACTGTGTTGGCTACTTCATCGTACAGCGAGTGACCGCGTATGATAAGTCACAAGGATCAGCGAAATCTACACAGTCCACCTGGTTTTTGAGCTTTAGAGCCTTTTCATGCAGGAGCACGCCGGAAACTGCAGTGTTTCCGGCACAGGCAAACCATGTGTACGTCGCCATATTTGGGTGCCCGTCTCTACTCTGAAGTAATACAGCCATCTTGGTAACCTTGTGAGATGAATCCTTCTTATTATGCATGATTTCATTCTCCTCAATCGGCCTATCTGGAATCTGAGATATAGTCACCCTCAGCCCACTTTTCAGTGTAACATGTCGACTAAACTCTTTTTTTCAAAAGAACACCTTGTCATTCAGAAAAAATCTCTACATGGTTTCATTCCCTTCAGCTCCTCGGTAATCGAATTGTAATGCTTATAGATTCCGGTCTACTGTTAATTTCTATCGCCTCTTGCTTGCCTCATTGCCTGTCGTTCGAGAAGGTGTTATTCGAACGAGTTTAACATTTAGGTACATTCTATATGTGAAGACACCCTGAGGAACCCAGTCGCTCTGGTAATGATAGTCAGAAGCAAAATTAGGCAAGGCTGATCGTCAAAGGGCTTTTTTCAGTGCAGCAAATTCCTAAAGACAATTATCCGGCTCAACTTTCATGGCTATCAGAATAACTGACTGCTTTAGCCAGATGCATGGTCTCTGTGTATCACCCAGCATTTTGAAGTTCAAGCGTTGATGG
>SJOL01006463.1:615334-668603 GCA_004794785.1 Opisthorchis felineus
CCAGTGATTAAAGCCCTGTCCACCCGAAAGAATTTAGATGATTTCTTCTCCATATTGACTGCGCCAGCAAACTCGGGACCCACTTTGCAGCTGTTTGATCCGCCCGATTAATGGCCACCTTTATAAACTGGCTAGAATATTTGAACTGCTTGAAACCACAGTTTGAGGATTTACATTCTCACCTAAAGTGAGAATTCAGCATTCACTGAGCTGATCAATACTAGCTCATTTGAACTGAATCGACCAGGTAGAAAGATGAGTTGCACTGTATCCCAAAGTGGTACAAGCCAACAAGAATTCCGATCAGGCGAACTTCAATGCGGTTAAATAATAAGGTACTCATATTCCTGTTAGAGGTTCGAATTATCTCCAGAGTCTGTGAAATGTGCAATGTTGCTAAAATTCTGTGCGTCACTTTACTGAATAGCGTCTTAATTACATGGTGACTTTGGATTTCAGGAAGAACAGAATTAATCATTAGATTCAAGTGTGGTCGGTGTCATAGATCATGGAAGACTGTCCACTTTCCATACTTTGAGTTGATCTTTAAGAGAGATGGTAAAACTCCTTGGCCTTTCTATACGTCTTAAAAGTAATGATAGGTTAGTGGTTTAATAACTCGTGGTTAATTAGCCAGTTTTCGGTCACTAAAATTGCTCTTTCTAGTCATGTTTTGCTTACCGACTAGTAACGAGAGGAAAATATTTTGGTTTCACTTGCCACTGTTCACCCAGAAGAGTACAGACCGCCTTTGAAGGTCTCCAAAGCTTGCTTATTTTTAGTTTCCGGTTACTGCCACCAACTATTCTACATACTATTTTAATATTCATACATTCCGAAAGTCAATATGAGACTGCACTGATATCCAACCGTGACTAGTAGACGTCATTTTGTGACAAATATTTTCGCAACTTTGATCCATGCCTCCCTTATGGATAGGTATAGTAATTCATTTATGTCACTGGTACCTCATTGATCAAAGAAACACTTCGTGTTGTAAACAAGAGTGTCGTAAATCTCATTCTGTTCCCCTTGTTTTGAATGCGAGCATGCTGGAATATTCACGAGTGTCCTGAAAAGAGAACGGGGCTGGATGTGCCCAGCTCACGCCTCCGCCTTTGTTGTCCTGAGAAGGACAATGTGCTGACATGAATGTACACATCCTCCCCGTGTGGTGTGCCCTCGTTGACAATGAGCAATGTGTATACATTGTTCCTGTAGGGCGATAATGGAGAAAATGGGGAGAAGGTCGCAGGACCGGGGGTAACACGTGATGTTTGTTACATCAGCGAAAGTAATTTGCTCGCAAGAGTTGGGTCGGAATCCATGTTTACATAAGGACTACATATGAAAAGCTACCTCTAATATGGACAAATACATGGATGAGCGGAACGGTGGACATTGCTGTACGAGATGAAGGATAAACACGGACGCGTAGTAAGGTGAATATATTCGGATGCCACTGTTGTGGGCGAGTCGTCCCACCACCGATAACGGGAATTTTGTCTGTTCTTAAATGAAACAGCGCAGAGTGTTCTGACGCGCTTTGCAGGCAGATTACTGTTGGAGGTCATTTTGGTGGTTGCAGTGAAAATGAACCGTTGTCCATCGAAGTACACAGCAATCAATCGCCTATCGACCAGTTTACCAATTGATTGGCCATGTTAGTAAGAAGATGAGGTTTCTCGAGAGTTTGGCGAGTCGCATCTTCTATAGAGATCATTTTATGGAAAAAGACCTTTAGGCCGTTCCTCTGATTTCCATTTTAACACCAGAATCTCGATCAAATAGATCTGAAATCGTGGCACAAATCATGTTGGTATGATCCAATGAGGTGGTTTCCCCAGATAAGTAGATTTACCTATTTCTCATATCGTTGAAAAGCATCCCGTAAAATAAAAGTGCGAAAAGCTGGCCCATACATATTTTGATAGACTTGAAAAGCACTGGTAATTATTTGAGAGGTGACTAAATGTGCTCAATAGAAGACAAACAAAGCTGTCCCCACTTCCACAGCAATTACGGTTGGAAATAATCGATCGCCCTTGAAGTGGTTGTCCTTGTCGGAAGCAATTTATGTAAACTGTATGATCGGAAAGCGCACATGTCCCAGTTCTTACATGATAGTAGTTTTTCTCAACTGTTTTTTCTTGCCTTCTCCCCCACGACCAACGTATGAGCAATCGCACTAATACATTTGGTATGAGAATCAACGAACATGATGGCTGGTGCAAATAACAAATTTATGATTGTTGCGCCGTTTATCTGTACTGTTCCACGTTGTTTGGGTTGTGGATCTCATGTGCATTTTAAATGAAAAAGTCTCGCTCCACAATTTTGCGACAAGCCATGTTCAAGAAAATCTGAGTACCGAAAATGCACTCATTTGCAAATCAATTTGGTTTTCACGGGAGACTCAAGTGAGTCTCTCGTTTAGGATGTTCTTCAACTGAATATGCTGCAGACAGGCCGCCTCATGTTTCAGTTGGTACGCTATTCGAGATATCGCAGTATATTTTCGTGAAGAAAACTACTCACAAGGTTGCTGAAAATTCATCGACAGCCCACGAGGGGTTTCGCCATTCTTGGGCCTCATCAGGTACCGGTCGTGGGCTGTCGAAGAGTTTTTAGCAACCTTGTGAGTAGTTTCCTTCATGAAAATATACTGCGATATCTCGAATATCGTACCAACTGAAACATGAGGCGGCCTGTCTGCAGCACATTCAGTTGAAGAACATCCTAAACGAGAGACTCACTTGAGTCTCCCGTGAAAACCAAATTGATTTGCAAATGAGTGTATTTGTCGAAATCAGTCCAATTTGGGTTCAAGTAGAACATAAGGTTGACGGAAACTCGGGGCCTGCGCCTACCTGATGAGCCCCAAGAAGGGCGAAACCGGTCGTGGGCTGTCGAAGAGTTTTCAGCAACCTTGTGAGTATTTTCCTTCATGAACATCTTAGCACTTTGTGATCACTCGTTCGCCATACACCACGCATTATGCATTTTTGGGTTCATTATATGACATAACGTGTACTATACTGTTTATATTCTGTTAATTTTACAAATTTAAGCAGGCCTCCGCAATACCATAGGATTAACATGAAGGTCTTTTCGTTAGTTGTACATTCCAGTGAGTAGTACTAACGCAGCAAAGCTCTTTGGGACAAGAAACGTGTCTCAATAGAATACAATTATTTTGCAAAAATTGGGGAGACTTGTTGGTCTGTCAAGTCTGCAGACTCTTCGTTTTTTATCAAACCCTCATTCTTTTCCAGACCAGGTCTTTATTAGAAAGCAGCAAGGCCCCAAGACTCTGCAATATGAATAATCCTTTATGACTACACGTTTCGCAATAAATTGACTTTTCTTATGATTGCCTTCAAGGCTGATGGAAATCGTCAAAATTGCATTTCTTGCTCTGTTAATTTTATTATTATGTGTCGTTTACATTGAAACTTTCATTTGTATGGTAAAAAGAAAAGAACTCGTAAAAATTGGAGTTCAAGGCACTCTAGGACCTCTTCATAGTCCGACACACCGAAACTTGGTACAGTGTTATTGGGTTCGTATGAAATTGCCCGATATTTTGTAATATTGGTAGCTGTATCTGTATTCTCAACATCAGGCAATCTGGATAGTCAGCAGTTTCTCCAAACACCATTATAAATTCAGCTGCGGAAGCTATAACTTCAAAGAATTCAGGGGCAGGAAACTCAGTTGTCCAACATCGTGCATTTTGTGTATTGAGTGGTTCTCATCGTGATTTTTGATTGTTTTATTTACCAGCATAGAGCAGATAGCAAACTGACACGTGGGTAAGGAAAGCAGCAGGGCCAGAAAACAGTGAAGACTTGAACGTAATGCCGAACTGTATCACCTCACCTCAATTTTTGATTGCTGATTAGGGCTGTTTATAAGGAGATCAGGTCAAGCCGATCAGAACAAGAACATATTATCTCTCTAAATCATTCTATAATTGAAAAACAGCAGTCGTCTACTGGCTTGCTATCCTACCCAGAAACGCTCGTAAAACGAACGAATGGTACGTCCATGTCTGTGGACAGTGTGCCTAATGCTAGACAGAACACAGAATTTTGACACACGGTCGAATTTTCCGCGTATGTGAACAGTTGTTGCTGGTGTCATCCTAGGTATTAGTGAGTTATTGAACCAGAAGTGCATCATGTTCTCATTTTCGAAAACGTTTGGTAACAGTCGGTAAATTTATTGCTGGGAAACCTTCTGTTTCCCAGCTGATTGGACCTTCGTACCCAAACCAATAGCGTGGAGGTCGTGGGTTCGAGACTCCCTGGAGTCACGTGAGCTGCGCAATGTTGTTGATTTTCGAACCTATTTACACTGCTTCTCAGTTTTTTAGCATAGCTTGGCTTCACCTATAGGAGCAAATCTGTATTAAAATTCCCAAATCTCCTCTCACCACCACGGTGCATCATGTTCTGTTATTGTTAAGCCTATCCGCTCACTCTTGATTCCATAGCGAAATGGTCACGCAACCATATATTCTGCTAAACTGATTATCCGGGAAAATCATCCACCTGGTCCTACGAGACACACGTATATAACCAACAAACTATCTGATGACAGTACTGTTTTTCGTAAGCTTGCGGTGCGTTTTCCGACAGCAGCCGAAAAATTAATAAGTATGTAGTCGCTGCCCAGTTTATGATGTGGTTTACTGCGCAGTGCTACGGCTGGGTGAAAACTAATCGTCTTTACTGGCTAAAACATTACCCTGTTTTTCAAAAAGCCATGCATTTCTGGCTCTGAATTCAGTGTACAATGACTTTGCTAATTGCGATGACGATAACAATTAGGATTATAGCAAATGCTTCAGTGCAGACAATGGTGGTAATTAGGATTGCGACGTAGGTGACAGTCAAGTTGAAAAGGATAAGTAGGAGAGGGCAAACGATGGCGTCAATGTGAATGACGACATTAGTGGTGATTTTGGTGATGAGGTTGACTTAAATACTGATGCTGACAATATTGGTGAGAATGAGGATATTGATCGTGTTGAAGACAGTCGTGCTTATGACAATGACTGCGGTGTTTATGTCAATCGCAATGTGAATGTTGGTGAAGACGATAAAGGTTTGGATGGGGCTTATCAAGATGCTGAACTTGACGGCAGTAATCATCATAAGGACGATGCTGTTGATTACGATGGTTATGTTGACTGCGGCGATTGGGAATTGTTCATGAAGGATAGTGATTTATTTATTTATGTTGTTGTTGATGTTGCTGCTGCTGTTGCAAACGACAAAGACGACGGTGGTATCGGTGATACCGTTAGCGATAATGGTGACGATAACAGTCATAGTGATTAATATTTTGATGAGCAAAACAATGCAGATGAATAAGCGCAGAAAGAACCCTGCTAAAATGTTCTTGTTGGTGATACCGATGAGATATGTGTCCTTGATTATGATGACAATATTTGTAACGGTTGATGATGAAGATGGTCAAAGTCATAACGACAGCAGTGAAGATGTGGTGGATGTATAATCCCTTAAGATAAGAAGGTACTAGTGAGGACGACGCTTACAAGGTTGGCGTGAATCTTGGTAATGTTGCATACGATCAAGGTTACCGATATGATAACTAACGTACTGGTGTAGCTAATAGGGATATTCATGTGAAGCATGGTTTTGAAGAAGCTGTCAGGATTTTGACGATGGAAACCAGTACTATGTTCATAATGGTGATGATCACGACAGTGATTTCAAATGTTATGGTAGCGAAATGAACTTGGCGATACCTCTGATAATATTGATGGTGACGATGTATATGATTATGAAAAGATGGTAAGAGGAATGGGGGTACCGATAAAAAGAACAAATCAATCATTAGTAATGCTTTGTCGTTGACGATGACTATGTTGATGATTCCGAGGAATAAATTCGTTTTTGGTGTTGGCCACCATAATAATTTATCCGGACGACCAAGGAGAAAACTAAAAAGAAGAGCTTTATGGGGGCGATGTAGATGCGAATGACAAAAATGACAACGAGACTGAGAAGGATACGGACTGATTTTTTATTAGGATATAGATGTCGGCCGCGGTATTAGGCGTGACTGTAAACAAGAGGGGGTAGGATACAGCTGTAGGTGTGACGACCGTGATTTGGCCCAGAGTGATGATAATGATGACGATGTTGCTGATCCGGATAAAGACTTTAGCCATGAAGATGGCGGTGATGATGCAGACCATGGAAACAGCAAAAATCATAGTAATCCAGGTTGATAGAGAGGAAGATAATGATGATGAGTTTGATGTAACCATTAATTATTTTGGTGTTGTGGTGTGCAGCAGTATCGATAATGGTGATCGACACATTGTTATGGAGAAAGCGAATGAGTCATCAGCCTGTTGGAAAGAATGAATGCAGTTCGCTCTAGCCGTATGAAAGGAAAAGGAGAACGAAATGAACGCATTTTACCAACGATATACAAAACTCTTTTTATAAGCTTTGGGTGATTTGCATGCAAAATTTATACAAGTTATTCAGTTCTCGAGGTATATCCCTATATGGTTCAAACAACTTGCTTAGTAGAGTAAAAATACAACGAGGTGAGGCGTCAGCAGCAACAGCAGTGGTCTTTCAAAGAAACTTTGCGTAATTATCTGCAAAGTTATTCATTTCTTTAGCGAAATACACTCATTTGCATACCAATTTGGTTTTGACGAGATACTCATCTGGAACCCACCTGAAACTGTGGTTTGTGATGTTTTTTCTTAAACTAACTGATCAAGATATACCTAGAATAAATACATAATTTTCATAGGGTATTTGTATGTATATATATATACTCCCCGGATAAGGAACGCATCGCACTTGGAGGCAGTTTGGCTCTTCCAATTGGTGGCACTATATGATGGCTCTGCTGTTAAACAGCAGTGTTGAATTATCTATTCTCACCGTCTTTCCATGAAAATTTCGACAACCTGGCTAGCAAGTTTACCAAGTAAAAAATAAACTGTGTTCACACGCTTGTGGTATCCCCGTCAGCTGTTTTATGTATTATTCTTTGGTGTTCTGATGGTGTGGTACTTCTATGTACTATCAGTCTAAAGGCAGCTGACGATCGGCGATTATATATTTCCAACTTCCTAATTATCCATCTATACATGATTTTATCAAGTCAGCCATCTGTCTGCCTGTCTGTCTATCTACCAATCTATACAATTACCCATCTAGCTACTTATTTGTCTGATAATATGATTCATTATATGAGCAAACCAGTTAACGTGGTCTCTTGGAATGCAGATGGATATCTTGATTTGTGGTCTGTTTCTCAGTCGTCTTGCTACGGCATGATCTCAGATGCAGACCTTTAGCTAGGCGGCATGAGACGAAATCGCATAAGAACTTGGGCTGAAACGATGGACGGAGGTGCATGATGGACATACTGTGCCGTCTTTTAGGTCTTGTAACTTAAAAGTATAAGACGCCGAGCCTAAACAGGTCAACAGTGCTCTTTGTGAAGGAGTAATTCATATTAACCAACTCTAAAAATGTCCAAATCTCAGCGGAATTTTACCAACCTACTTTCATGTTCACGGTAAATGTACATGGTTTCTGACAAAGTAACGCTTTCGGGAGAGTTTGGAATCCAGTTCGACCTTAGTATGCGTATAAACATTTTTTTCTAGATAGAAAATAGGTAATTAATAAGATCCTAGAAACGCAACGGCTGTTAAATTGATGTTGCAGGGCAATCTTATACCGAAATTTTATTTTACCTCGTAACTGCCTACACACACAAATCTGGGCGGTTATTACTAATCCTGTTATATTCACTGTTATTGTCACTCTCATGGGAACGCGCGATAGTTCAGATGAACAAATGCGAACAACACAATATTCGACTGGAAAAACTTTTGGGACTACGGCGAATAAGCAAGAAAACCAGTGTAGTTTCAAAATTCTGGACAGTTGTATTTTCATTATAAAAACTTCGCTCCTATCTACCTCGCAACTTTTTGTGTCTGACACTTGCGCACCTCTACCAAGTGTAGACATCCTACGTTAAAAGCTGAAGCCCCAGAGCACTAATTCACGACACGTTAGGTATAAAAGCCCTGTGGGAAAAAGATCCTTGAAACTTGGGCGGATATTTTATTGGTGGTAGACAAAGTGATGACAGGCCACATTTTTTTCTGCTGAAGCATAACACCTAGTTCTGCTCCTTGATATCAGCGCGTGAAAATTCTATCCAAAGTCGTGCGGCTGTTTTGCGGCGCAATGTTTCCATTATATCATACTGTTCTGTTTACAAACAGATATCCGTTTGCGGATTTCGTTCTAACTTTATATAGCTTCCTTTACAATTCCAGCGCACCCTAACACTGTGCTGTTAGAAGTTGTCATCCCACATTATTTCTCTGCTATTTCTCATTTCCCGAATATTCCTGTTTAATCAGTTATTTGTGGAAAAAAGACTTACAACCCCTGTTCTCAAGTCAGTGTGTACTCACGCACAATATCTCATATCATTGCAGTTTCTGTGCTGAGGGGTTTGACTAGAATTTGAATACTAAACTTGTTGTTTTCATCAACTGGCAGGCTAATTGAAACTAAACACATATGGCATGTTTGATTTTTATTACTACTTTGAGGTAATTTGTATGAAAGTTGTTCTCATGATATGATCATAATGACAACAGAGTAAACGACAGAATGCACAGTAGCAAACATGAACTTTGTAACTGGATATTTGTTGATTTCTGGCAGTTTATATAAATTTGATGAGTTCTGATTTACGTCCACAATATTTTCTTGTTCTAATACCAGAGAATCTGAAGCGGTTGATAATAAAAAGCCTAGAATGAAATCGGAAATTTTGATTACGCTCAAATTGGGGGATATACATAGTCTAGAAACAGGGATATCAAAATTTTGTTCTTCGCTTGATTTTGTTCAACAACTGTGAGTAAAAAAATAAATGTCAGTATGTCGGGAATAAAAAGCTGTAAATCTCGTGGGAACAGTGAATAACCTATAGCTGTCTGATTTTCCAGTTCATCGCACAGTGCCAACTGGCCTCGCAATCAACGTGCCGCTTAGTCGAACATTCTACCAAAACGAGCATGTCATTCAGTCCGTTACTCTAAACATGTGCATAAGCCTCCACCGTCTGATGGTCCGTAACAATGAACTTCGTCAATAGTTAAGTTTGGTGTGTTAAAGATCCTCCTCATAACGCCTGTTAATGAGCTGGAGAAGGTTTACTCTGAATGTCGTCAGCAAAATTGAAAGCCAACATTTGGCATATGCTAGGTGACGCCAGTACATTTGTATTTGTGACGTAAGGGGCTTATCTCAGTCCCCTTCAGCACACTTTCCCATTTACAGAGAGCAGCTTTACAGAAAACAAGGAAACTCATGGAATTCGGCGTTCAAAACTGATGTACATTAGTTCTATATTTATGAAACTATTGAGAAAAAATTGGAAGACTGAACATCCTAACATAAGTGATCGAAAGTCACAATCAGTGAAGAGTGGAGCTCCCAAAAGTCTCGTAACTGAAAACCACCGACTCCGTCAATAAATAGCACTGCAAATTAGCAAAAGGTAATGGACAATAGTTTTACCGTCATCCAGGGTAGAAAACCAGCATGAACGCCTTTAAGGTTGCTGCCGGCTCTCGTCTTGAAAAGCTCGCACACATGTTGTATCATCATACTTCTTGGCCCAACTGGCTGAAACGTTCAGTTGATAACCAATGTACCACTTAGCATTTTACAACTTTGATTCCGTGACAGCTTAGCAGTAAGCGCACTCTGCTGCTTTTCATTAAATGGTTCTAATGTTGCTCAAGTTGATATTCTCCTAATTATTCTCCACTAATACTGTTTCATGTGGTTTTCGTCCAGGAACTGGTGCTTTGTGGAGAGGTAATCTTAGATACTAATGAATACCGGCTTAAGTAACTACAACTGACTGAGTTCCCCCCAGCGTAGCTCATAGCATGAAACTCGTTTCTACAATTTTACAATTCTAATGACTAATTTTAGGGGTGTGCGTGACCCTGAGGTGGGCTGGGATCCATAAAACACATTAGTTTCATGTCATACAAATACTACACAAAAGACACAAAAGACTAAGCTCCACGTCTCTGCATACCCTGAATTTGTGAAGAGTGGTAGCCACGAAATACCATCCTACGGAACGGACAAAAAGAGGGTTATTCAAAAACATCCAAAATTGAATATTGTACATCATAGGCTTAAGGACTGGCGCATATCGCAAGGCTAACAGGAGGCGTAAATAAATATCAGAGGACTCATCTACCTGGGCAGGATTTGGTGCATGTCAACGATGTGAGACAGGATGCTGGTTCACAGAGTTTACAAACACATTTGTACGAATCAGAGCAGAACGTTGGCTTGATGCGCTAAGTGCAGGTGTCTACCGGGGTCAGCTAAACCGTTCGAACTGGTTGCCATTACAGTCAGGCATTGTATTGATGTTGGTCCAATACAGCAAGGGATTCACCTGGAGGGAAACAGACGCTCTGAAACCCGGTGAACATAGTAGGATATACGATCTCAATTCCTGTTAGTTTGGGTACAACCATGTCTCCTAAGGTCGTGCTTTCAAGGCGGGCATGATTTTAGTAAAGCCGCAGAGGCAGAGTTTCGTTCGTTTGTCGGTTTGTCACCGCTTGGTGATTCTGCCCACGTCTGCTATGCAGATAGGAGGTTCATCCTTACCGGTCATTTTGTTTTACGGTGGATCTATTCCTTGTTGTTCTAACTTAAGAATTCATGAAGCGTTAAGTCAACGTAGTACGCAGAAGATTACCGAACAACGGGGCCTGTTGGGTCACTCACTTTCTTGGTAGCCGTAGCAAAGGCTTACGGCAGTGACTAAACCTGCAGTCATCGTTATCATTATGGTCACTGAGAACAACGCCAAAGAACGGTGGTGCTTTTCTGCCTTACAAATACGCCCATTAATTTAAATAGGGCCTCATAATGGAAATAAAAATAAAAGGACGGGAAGGATACCCAGGGGGAGTCTACCACAAACCTCCGGGGTGCCTACCCATTTAATACTTATTTGGACAACCTGGATAAAACTGACAGTATGGATTGTCTCAAACCAAGGGCTTAATGACTCACCTGAACTCCGTACGGGAACAAGAAAACACCCAGACTTATTGCAACATCCTACATCCCTTCTGTCTCCTTACATTTTGCTCATTATACGGGGCAAATGATTCCGGAAAACAAAGCTCCTCCGACCTTTTGATGCCACAAGTGCCTCCAGTTGGTAAACACAAGGTTTATGCGAGGTTCATGCGTTGGCTCCGTCTGTAGCCCAACAGCCAAAGCTAATGCAGCTACCGAATAATGTATGGCATTCTACAGCTTCTAATATCTCAACCTGAATTCATAGACTGGGAGTCTCTCGGTCTAACTTTGCACTTTTTCGGTGCGAAGCAGACGTCGAAGGATTGGACGTACTATTAAAAATTGCGCATCTCCATTCTTTTCGAAAACTGAGAACAATGTCGTTTGAGTGTTTCAGGTCGACAAGGGTCTCACTCGCAATGATCTGAACACCGAGGCTTGGGAGAACATCCAGAACTAGACCTTCTAACTAATCAATGAAGATACTAAGTAAAAATAGAGATGGTGGGCAGTGTCACTTGTATGAAAGTTTTTGGAGAGATCCCCATACATTCTAAAGCGCCCATGTGCATATAAATGCAAAGAGTACAGGTATTTCGAGCTCCTGCAACAGAGTCTGTTTCGTGAAAGTGTTGGGAAGAACGATTCGGTCCACAGAATCAAACACACTCGTGAAGTCAAGGGCTCTTATACGCAAGCTCTGGAACTTGACGGAATATGAAAATAAGATTCAAACAGTCCTTACTCGGTCAGAATTCCGCTTGCATCTCCCACTTTCCGCCTTCAAGGGCTCTCGTAAGACAACAAAATATTTGCGATAAAAAGAGTCTAGTCAAAACGAGCGTGAGTCTAATTCCCCTATGAGTATCACACTCACAGCGAGCATATTGTTTGAGAAGGGGCTTGAGTATCGACTTATCCCAGTCAACTGCGACGGACTTGGTCAGAAGTAAATAACTTGAGCATGCACCGATTAAGGATTATAACTCAATATTCAAACCCAGAGGGTCGAAGTTCGTCAAGACCGGCCGCTTAGGAACGCCTAAGGGACGAAAGACATTCGACTATTTTTGAAGCCGTTGAAAGTTCTGGGCTCACCGTCTAGGAGTCTGCCTAGAGTTTGGAATTCGACTGAGCAGTTGCAAACGTTCAGTTAAATTTTTGCTAAGAGTGTTAATCTCGGACCTTCTTCCTTCTAAAAATGAGCTAGCCGCTTTTCATTATTCATAGTGCTTTTTATCAGAAGCTTTTTGGGCCTGTTGCCCACATCACTAAAAATAGCTTTCTCACATTCAGTGTTTCACCCTTCCTCCATTTCTTCAGGTTTCTGGGCTCATCATGCATTTCCACCTATTCAGATGCTGTTTTTCCCCTTACGTCTGACAACTCGTCAAAATATTTTGTACCCACGAGCAGTAGGAATACGGGTCTAGGACTCAAGGACGTTTCGAGATTGAATGCTAAGATGTAACTGGCTGCTACGTTACACAATCGGAGCGCCTATTATCTTGGAGACTTCGGATAATGTGCTACAATAACAGCTGATATCATAAGATGGACTGTCCGAATGGGATTCCAATCGAAATTTTGCCCTATATAATGGTCCGACAGCTTCTGAGTTGACGATCCTCGTGCATCCAGTCATTCAGGTATCCTCTAGCTCGATGGATTAAAACGATATCAACCTCAGCAGAACTAGTCGCGGTGGCTTCCAGACTATCAGAGGTGTAAAATCGAAGGCAAGGAAAACCGCTGGGAAAGTTCACTGATCATCAGTGCTTGAGTCGAGATTCACCGTTTCAGAGGGATGACACATATAAACATATATATAAACATACATATAAACATATATAAACAGAGAGCAAGGGCTTGAGTTCGAACATCAAAGACTGTCGAGTGAATTTAGCTTCTGGGTTTAAAAAATAAATAAGAGGTGTCTACGGCTGAATTACGCGCAGTGAAAGACGACGGGTGGTGAAGTGACTTGTCAGTCCTCAAGAACGGGCAAAGGCTGGGCCTCGCTAGCAGTGGAGTGAGAAACGGGAGAAACAATGCGTGAAAGATGAAGGGGGAAGACATAAGAGATAGACTGTTTTGCTTGCCCGCTCCACTGTATGCAGCAGGTAAGCCGACGCGACTTGATGAAACCTAGGGACGGCGATGTGACACGAAGCTCATGTTTAACTGGGTTGGGATACTGTCAAGTCACTCAGCCACACCTTAGTAACAGCGTCTTCGTGAAGGTTGACAAAAAATTCTGAACTTAAAACCAGAATTGAAAAAGGGTCGAAACTTATTTATTTATGGGTTTAAACCAGTGAAATATACTGTTCCCATAAAGTTGATCCAGAAATCTTTCCAGACTTATCTTAGTTTTACCTGGCCATTATCTCTCAGCTGAGAACCACAAAGGCGATTAGGAAGGCCAGTTCTACACAATAAGGGAATAAAATTTTCACATATTAAGAACAACACGGTGCCCGTAAATGAGCAAAAACCACCCGCCCAAAAACAACAAAATATCCTACCAGACTGTCAAAGAGTATTTGTGTCAAACTCTAACTGGAAACCGACGGAATGAGTTTTATCCAGGAACTCAAATCTATAAGACTTTGTCTCGAAAACAAGACAACGACGATTTCTGGCTTTTTGAATACCAGGAAAGAGCCAGACAGGAGTGATCCGGCGGCATTTTGTCTCACCCGATCTAATCTATACTGACGCGTCAACGTCAGCTTGGTTTTATGCTAATCCACGTAGTGTGAGCAACTTGGATGTCCTTGATACAATCAATCACGCGAGTGCCACTGTCAAACGTGATACATCCATGGTTTCTTTTTGGCAGCCGCCAAGACAGAGGAATTAGAATTCACATCAGTTTGGTTGGATGGACGTGGCGATTGTACGCGGATTATGTGGAGAAAGGAATGGAGGTGTCATTACTTCGAAGTTTTCTGCTGGCGAGCAGGCAACCAGCTATCTATTATTGATTTCGTTTTAGATACATCAGGAACGCTAAAACATTTCAGAAATTGTCAAGCCGTCATCATCAGCATTTTCAAAACCAAACCCCGTACGTGGAATATATATCAACAGCACACCCAGTCACGTCTTGAGGTTTTCCAGTTGTTGATTAGGGCAATAATACTAACAACTCGACAACATTTTCGAACGGGCGATTTCGGTGTTTTCATCCACGAATCGAAATCTTTTACTGAAACACGGAATGCACAAGTGTTATGCGAGATTTCTTGAAATTGGGAATATGGTCACAGCATTGGCTACTTTGAGTCTCTTTAGTTGCGATTTTTTTTTAATTTTAAGTTGAACTGAATGATGTAGTGTGTTAAAAAGGCACAGAAAGAAGTCGTCAAGACTGTCACATAGGCTCTGCAACGTTTGCTGCTACCGTTTTTACAGATGAGAAGACTTCGCCAGCGATTCTAAATGTTCTACTTGGTTCACGTATGAGGATGTGACTGACTTTTTTTGTTCGGTCGATTCCAAAAAATAGGCTGTTTCACATATGAACCGAATATGGTGAGGTGACAAAACCCAAGCCACCAAACTGCGATCCTTTTCTTGTAATACTCATGTCATGGTTCGGCTCAACAATGTTCTGGATTTAAAACTGACGGTGTATATTTGGGGTCCGCTGGGTCTAGTGAGAAGCATGTGGTCGAACAAGATCACCAAAATAGGTGGGGTTTACAAACCGTTTGGCAAAAGCACAACAAATTACAGTGTTCTAATGGGAATTATTGGACAGATTTGGAAGTATTGAGCAGGTACTTGTTTTGATAAGCCGTTCAGAGAAAATTATTCTTAATAGATAGACGTATTTTTCCAATATAGTACTGGATTCAGCTATCATTCTGAAATATTTCATCGCTTTGGGTTCAGGAAAAGCCAGATAGATTTGCAACAATGTCCGTTTCTAATGTGATTTCACAGGGTACATTGGCGCCCACAAGAGAGGGAATGTGGTTAGAAGGATTAAATCTTTACCGCTTTTCCTATAAATTGAGAAAAATAAATTTAAAGACTTTATAGTAAATATGATGAAGTTATCTTTGCAATGTGTCATTATAGATCAGACATTGTCGTCGGACAAAACTGATAAAGCTTGTAGATGCGTTTTTATTGACTGGGGCTGCTGAATTCGGCTAGAGGATGCTTTTTATTAGCCAATGAAGAGCTCGCCAGCACTGCTGCTTAAATCAGGTGTTTTCGGCAACCTGCTCATTTCTTCAACCGCACTTCATTCTTATTGAAAAGTCAGTCAAGTTGAACGCAGAATGGACCTCCAATCATAAAAAACTTCTACCCACTGGATATCGAGAACATAATATCCAGAAAAGGTTCCAAAATTCCCAGACCTCTGAAACTATGAATACAAAATGCGTCAGCAGACTCGGTTTCTTTGTACCTAACTTCAGAATATGCACCAGAATCAGAAGACATAAATGAGAGTGAATAACGTCACTCCAACCTCTGAAATCTTAAGGCGTTTTCAAGGTCCATGAGGTCACTTATGATCGAAGTGCCAGCCTGTTCGAATAAAAATTGAACATGCATATAAAAATGAAGTGGCTATCTAGTCAGTGTGCGACTCTCTTGTGGGCCCGTACAGGTATAAATACTCTAATTTATCTCCTTGCGCCAACGCCTCTTGTGTTTGGAAGTTTTCAGAAATGCACGGAAATAGAACATTTATTTCTACGTGTGTTATTCAGTGGGTCATCCTTCTGATTTTCAGAGCATGTTTACAGCGCACTTAAAACGTAAAATGTGTGGAAAGGTTTATGGATACTTACATAGTTGACATTTTGCACCAGGTAATTAAAATGAAGGTAACATCTGGTTTGACAATTTTCAGAAGTAGTAGAGTTTTAAGGATAACGAAAAACCATCTCAGTAGGTGTGAATAGTTTTTGGAAATGCAGGTAAAATCAAATATGCTTTTATACGCGTGTACGTGAAAGACGGTCCTGGATTATCCATCCATTTGTCTCTAACGAAACAGGAGCTGAACACACAACCGCACTAGCTTACTAGCCTTAACCAGTTCGCCTGAGGAGGACCGTGAACAATAAAGTTGAGAGGTTAGCGGCTATCGATTGTGCAGTATAATATGAATGGGTGATGTAAACAATGGCGATACAAAGTGAGCAGACTGACGAACTATCAAAAGTTCCACTGTCTGCGTTTGCCTTAAGGTGGCCCGATATCGTGAAACTATCAATAACTACACTGATTTCCTAGTAATTCAGAAATTTCGGAGATCATTTATTTGCAATACTTTTGGATGAACCTCCTTCGCGATCACCCAACATGTTTTGCTTTACAAGCCGCCTGCAAAGGGAAGCTGAAGGACAGACTTATCAATCTGAATAGAGCCCTTCCTCTGCTCACATAGACAAACAATATTGTTCTAAAAGCTAGTCAACTGAAAGGACACATCCGTAAACCTCTCGACCACCTCTCATCTGGATTTTATCCCAAGTTTTTGGACATGGGTTACTTAAAAATCCAAACAGACTTACAACAACAAGACAAAACTTCCAAGGCCAAAAAAGCAATAACTCTGGTCACCTTTGGAAACATTCTTTGCAAGACCATATCAGTTCTTTGGTTTGTGTTTTATTTCTTACATCTTACCCATCCGCCACTGTGTGTGAAGTGATACCATGTACGAACCACAAAGTGATAGACGATTTTGTGCCCCATGACGTCAACCCTTTGGTATTCACTCCCAAACTTTGACCGAAGGCCAAAAGAAAACACCAATCACAGTGGGCATTTTTCAGACAAACTTGGCGCCGGTATTTTCCTGTAGGCATTAAGTATCGAGACTGTAGACCGACAGTTCAAAAACGACGCACGAGGAGGAAATTTGTTTGACTCTAAGCACGTCAGCTCAGTTCAGTATATAGCGCAACACGTTGCACATGAGAAAGTTTCTCGGTACGAGCAAATCTCGGCCTTGCGTTCGCTATCAAACATTAGGTGAAAGAACAGTATGCTGCTAGGATAGCTGAAATCCAAAAAACAACCTACTTTACGACCACTCACTTGAATATCTGGTGTTATAAGTTGAATCGTAGGTATGGATTGGTGAAGTGTAGTGATATGTATATATAATATATATATGTATAATATATATATAAGCCGAGGTGGGATGCCACTGAACCACATAACTGAATCAGCTTTGTCCTCAACATCCGATAGTGATGTTCAGTCTTCTATCGTTTAGAGAGTGGTCTCAAGCGTCACTGTTTGACTCCAAGTCTGTTTGGAAGTGAACAACTCAACATTCATCCGGGACGTTTTTGGCACAGCACTTTTGGTTGGCCAAGAACCGTCTACACAGATGGCTGCTGAACACAGAATCAACGGCAATGGGGCAAGGACACAGCTTTGCATCATTCACAGTTCGAAGTCATATCCGGTTGTATTAGCTGCACAAGTGCGCGCCTGGTACTTCGTCCTTCGGCCTTAATAAGGCCGGGTAAGCAAGCTTACCTAAAATGATCTGCAGTGCAATTATTTTGACTGAGTCCAAGGCGTCAGTGAAGCTCACAATCGGTCCGTTTAGCAGTTTTTTTCCGGTCATCATGTTTTATGTCTCTGCATTGCTGAAAACAGTGAGCTGTCTTGAAATCCACACTGCTCCTAAGAGACTCTTTCCAGCGTGAAACGAACAACTGGTCTACCAAAATGAATGAAAGCGAATGTCATGTGTAGAAGCTAATTGCGTGATAGTTATCCGTCTTTTGTTAATTTACTTCTTCTCTGTACGAAGGGACTGTCCTTGAAGCTCACAACTCCTGTGGAACATCCTCTGTCTTCCAAGTGGTGCTCGGTATACGAACCAGTTTGTTCAGCAGTGTCCGTCCTCTCAGCTTCAACAACTCAAGAGATAGGCTGTCCTATCTTGCCACCCCCCGTTTTGTAACCGGTTTAAAACCTTCTGGATTCACACCAAACTTAATAGGTTCGGCCATCTGAATCCAATAGGTTGATCTGTTGATGGAGCAAATGGTGTTGAAACGGAGTACCTTAAAACTGCCTAAATCCACTTAGGCTTGTTAGTCACTTCACCAACCAAAACTAGCGAATTTTTCAAACCTCGTTACAAATGGAATCCACCTACATGTCACTTCTTTCGGTTCATCATTCATTCTTCGCTTTGTGTGAGTTTTCAAAAAGATTTTTCATAGTCCTCTTGTATTGAATTTGAATTGTTGCACCTTTCAAATCTTGGACCACTTTGATAAGGATAAATTATTATTTTTAGTCAGCGCAGATATTAGTGAGTCATTCTAACTGCAATGGTCTCACTCACGGTTGTAGTTGATTATACCTTATTCACAGAAGCTGCGTGCATATATTCCGTATTCGGGTTGTGGCTAAAATCGGGTTATCAACCAACCTGTATTATGTTTTTAACAGGTTTCAGTGTCGTCCTCTGATTTTTTTAAATGTTTATCTGCTTTTGTTAGTGGGTATTTTTCTTCCGGTTTCCTCCATCCTTGCTGACCCCAGAGTTTAAATCACTCAATAGAATAGGTCGGTCGCCCAAATATTCACGCTCAACCCTGCCCAACAGTTAACCGCAGAAGTTGCTCCCCGCTTCATCTGATTGTGATATAATGATAATTGAACCAAATCAGCCTTGATCCTACAGCAGTCACCCACGAACTGATGTACGGCGCTTCATCTTTTATACTCCAATTCATGTAGCATACGACTATGAATCTAATACCACTTTCCTGATGGCTTTCTTGTGCGGTTCTATGCCTGTCTATAATATGGATAGAACCAGCATCCAGTGGCTTTCCATGCTTTCACCGAAAGCACTGAGGTCGGCCGTACAGTGTTTGAGTTCTTTTGCAAAGGAAACAGTTCTCATGTGTCTTTCAGCGATGCCCAAGCCTGTCTTCAACATTCATTTTTATTTACAGGGGTGAAATTATTTTTGACCATCGTCGTTATATTTGAAAAGAATCAATGTTTTTTACTAGCTGGAACCAAAAATAAGGGATTATCTCGAGGACCCGATTCCGAAATCCGAACGTCAAGATCCTGTCTCCTAGGAAATTGACGGCTAAACCAGCTAAAGGACAGTTTGTGTGGCATGGATACCTGCCTTCTAGCGCAATCTGCTCAGCAGATCTTGCCTAAGCTGCACCAAAGCTTTGGTTTTTAAAATACTTCCACCTTCATAATGTGCCGGAATGTCTCTATGCGTAGCTTTTGGAAAATTTTCCAATTCCTCCTTACTCGAGAATGGTGAAATAGCTTTCCCACAAAATGGACGATGCCGTCCATCGAGATGTAAAATCCCGCTGTCCTGCCAGTTCTGTTGCACTGAACAGGATAAGTTTATTTTCAGGTCGGTCTTAGAACGATATAAGATCTCGTCGTACGACTGGCATCGACACTATAAACTAATGTGAGACAGTCAAAATAACCCACTGGAAATTGGGTCGCTAACTTCAACTACGCCAACTACGCAGATTAAAGCTGATGAAATGATCTCTCACCGTCATTGAATTTACACCCCTTTGGAGAGATTTCCCATCAGTTGGAGGACTGTGTGCTCCCTTGAGTAAGGTAAGATCACCATGCCCAAACATCGTGTAGCTTCCGCTACAACGCTGTGGTGCACACTACTAAACGCTACATATAAATCTCAACCGTCAGCTTCAGATTCACACTCAGGATAACAGCGCTCAGGCCATCCTGTTTACTACCATCATAAGGATTCCGATTCAACGAAATTTGTTTTGAGATAAGATAAAACATGTTTTTGTCGAACAGCAGAAGAATGTTGGAGTATAAAGCACACTGACGAAGATGCTGCTCAACATTTTCACAGTGACTTGTTTGCACCAACAGTTCGCTTCAAAAAAATGCTCTCAATAATGTGTCTGACGCAACATCACGAAAATGAATGTAGAAGTGTTGCCTACCAGTCACGTTGATTGGAAAATCCCGGCGATCAGCCCTCCTGCTCACAACATGAGTTCGCATTGTATTGCGCGCGAGAAACCATGTATTGCGTGGACCGGACCCGACGCAAGGGTGAGGCTTGAATGAATTGGCGTGCAAGTTAAACACTGCTTTATTCATGTCCAAAAAGCAGCCATATGCAAACCGTGTGGAAAAAACTCTGGGCAACTTTGCGAACCGACAAAAAATAGGTAGTGGAAGGGGAATTCACTAAAGGGATGGTAAACACTGCTTTAGAAGAAATTTGAACGGCATAACGTGAAAAGTGGCGCTGCTGCGCAATCTCCCGCACACCACACTGAGCACTCTTAAACTTCTCGAAAAATCGAGTAAGTCAGGAATTAGGTATGCGATCTCTGCCGGTCTTGGTATCACACACGTTCCCAGTCCTCCGGAATTTACCCCACAATCTCCGCAGTACCGATTCGACACCAACGGAACATCCGCGTTCAGTGCGTTCAGGTGGTGTGCAGTAGCTTGTGCGTTGCACCTCCACTCACGGCAGAGCTAGGTAATACCCAAGAATTGCTCAGTAGCCCACTGGTTTGATTCAGTGTGAACGGTGAAAACCACCAGAGGTGCCTGCTCTTCTTTCATTGGTGTGTCAACGTACAAAGGGCTATTGACTGCCCAGACCTAATTATCCGGTTATCCAGTCGGCTTTGATATAATCAGAGTCGAATCCAGATTTCGGCTACCCTAATATTCGTGTTAGCGGGACACATCTATGGCCAGGTGATTGCGCAACGTTATCACGCGACCACGCACACAAAAGCGAGTTAATTGCACCGAATGCGCGTGCTTACGTGTTCTGGTCAACGAAGCGAGCCGACAAGGTGTCCAGACGGTTGAGCGAAATGCTCGAAGTTTGTAGGGTCGCACACCGCGAGGCAGCTGGATTGTGCGCACTTACCGGCTTGGGGAAATTAGACGTCTGTTTAAAATCCTATTATGGCCGAAATTTGCTTTTATCAAACACTCCGTTGTGAGCTTTCATTGGACGTACTGCGCAACCGCCTATCTTATTTTGACACGTATTTTAATTACAATGCTACGAACTGGAGAGTGGATGCTTTGCAATTTTGTAACAAGCATTCTTGCAAACAAAAAACTTTCGGGGATATTTCGAGCAAAAATTTGCGAAGACTGTTGTCACGTGAGTGTGGTACCACGTGGTCAGCCGCAATTCAACCACCTTCCTCACAACGGCATTGATTGTCACACGTTCTACTCGGCTACGCTCATAATGGTACCTAACACAGTGCTTGATTTGCCAGAATCACGTGATCCAACATTAGGACTACTCTAATGTGGAACTTTCATTGCGCATGAGTAGATCCTGACCCTGGAGTTAGATTTATTCCCCTTTATTATCAGTGTGCATTGAAACACCCGTAAATTGGTGGGATAATAAAATATGAAATAAAGGACACCTTTTGTAACCAACTTATTCTCATCTCAGTTTCGCAACTCACCCGGCCAAGCTAAAATAGGCGAACATCTGATTCACCTGTTTTTCCATGTCTGACGGACAGTGGACACGAGATCTATTCTCCCGACATAAGTGAGTGGAATTCTACACAAAGTGCGGACTGATTTGAATCGTCGGTTAAAATAGCGTTTGAAAATAACACAACAACAGATTTTTGGCCCAGGTTAGGGTCAGAAAAATTGACGCTGGCCTCGCATGTCAGATAAAACTGATAGGAATTCGGAATAGAATTCACTGCTCATGGTCGTTAAACACGTGGCCATATCACTTGACTAGCCCACCACAAAAGCAATGGCGTCTGTACGAATCAATTTTGAACGCAAAATCCAAGTTGTCAAATCGTTATATCAGCGGCTTCTGCAGTAACCAAGATTTTCGTCTTGACAGACATTGAAAAATGTTCTGGCACTTTGTAGATGGGTGTACAAGTTGTTGTGGTATTTACATGGTATCCCAGGAACCGCAGATAGTGCCACAAAGCTATACACAAGGGCTGAGGACGGAACGTCAGTCATCAGTTTCCTCACAGTTGGAACAGTCACATTACAATGACCCTTAAACAAGGCAGTGAAAGGAACCAAATTTTTTTCGAGTTTCGGTCAAAACAATTGTGCTTCTTGACCAGTGATTTTCGAAACCAGCTGACCGAATTTGGATTATACCAAGAGCCCAAAACTTCGTAGAAAAATTACGTACTATCTTTCATGCTTCCCTGAAAGTGTAAGTTTATCGCTGAAGTATTTTGCAGGCAAGTTTATGATCAGCCCTGAAACGGCGGTAAAGAGGACGTCTGAGTCGTGCTGTTGGGCCTGCCCGCAGTGCGGACGGAAGAGTTTCTTTTCCAATGTCGTCAACAGAGATAGCAATACGCCGTCTCGTCCTGGCTGCTCGTGTAGCCCGCTAGAATCTATTGAATGTTCTGTCTCGTCAAGCTTGGCTGTCCGTTTCCACTCGTTGCTGACCCTGAATCTGCTTGATCCAGCTCATATTGCCTGCCTTGCCTGCCCCAAGATGTGCCAATATGCAGCCGCACTGACGCATCGTTGAACCCGACGGTAGAGCCTTTGTCGGTTCAACGCCCACATGACCGTCAACACAGCAGCAGTGGCAGCTCCCTGTGACAAAATGCGCACGTCATACGCAGGAGCGTGCGTGCGCACAGCTGTGAGGAAGAAAAATGAATTTTGAAAGACCTGGAGGTGGGCGAACAGTTCGGAATTGCAGAGACACTCAAAGGGTGGCATTCGGGATGCCGCTATACGGATGGTCCGACCCACCATATAAAATATACGAAAAGCGTTTTACGGCTACAGATCTATTTGGCGGATGGTGACCATGTGATTTACTTACTTTGAAGGAAAACTTTAATTCAGTTTGCATGAACAGCACCTTTTGCTGGCAGGGTGTCTTTTGAGGTCATTCGGTCTACCTGTTGCTGGTCCAAGCTGTGAAGGCACCTCATAAGATGACTTGAGACACTTCCACGAGAAAGTAACATCTCAACAGACGCTCACGACCTTTAAACTATCAGAAAACATGTTCTGGGTGTTCATCATGATTTTCTCACACTGGAACTCAACCATACCGGCAGGAACGCAAGAAGACCAACAGTTCATAATGTATGGTTGATTGAGTGGAATGAATGCACTTGGTGCGAACAAAAATGGTTTGCCAAAATGAAATACAAGATCCACGCACAAAAATTAAAGTAAGGCTCGAAGCATACAAAAAAATGTATGACGACTTGTGTGTGATTCAAAGTTTGAAGACTTTCTAACCTAGAACTTTTATTGCTCGAAAAATCATAGTATAAGGGAGGGAAGACCCGTGATTGGAGAGCCTGGAAAAGTAGTAAACTCTGTGAAGCTCGCACGAAAACACAATAATCATGGTGAAAAGTAACTCGATGTTTGAATAGCTGGAGGTCGTAGGAGTTCCTCAGACAGGTTGTTTTGGGATCGAAAGAAGGGGCCAAGATTTTTCTTATGCAACGACGGATGGAATCTTGATAAGGATCACCAGGCCCAACTAAACAGTATTATACGGAAAACACAAAGCAAAATAAATTAACAAAGGTAGACTATTGGAGAATATTTACAGGTAGTGACTCGGAAAGGACATCTTACTGAAGCGGATAAATTTTACGCGAATAAACTCACTTAGGAAAACAGAATAGACTTCCGAGCCACACTCCTGACAGGAAAGAGGGGCAGGTACTCTGAGTAAACACGAGAGGCTGAGTAAGGTCGAAGTAATTAGGAGCTCAAAGTAGCAGCAATTGCAAGGACATTAACATGAGTGGATCAGGATAATTTGTGGTTAGGCGTGGGTCAAAGAAGGGAGATTAGGTGGTTTGGTAGAAAAGAGTAGTGGGTCTAACTCAAGGAGGTTGTTTGGGTCGAGAACTGCGAAGAGGTGGGGATGAAAAAAAGAGGGCTTGAATGTCGTGCGACCTGCGTGCCTATTTCGGATAGCTTCGTAAGTTAGGCGTTTAATGTGATAATGCATCGTGTACGATTGGTGCATTATCAGTGACTGACATAAAGTTGAGAAGGGTAGGTGAAGGGTGACAAATGGTAGCGCCGTCCGCGTAGGGACTAATATGGGGGAAGAAAATAAAGAAGGAAAGGAATGAGTACATTTGTGAAGCACTTCTGAGCTAATGTTCCTCCTCCGAATGACAACCTCGCCAAGGTATGAATTATTAGGGCGGCCGCTCAGGGAAATTCTAACGCATTTAATCGTGGTGTGGTGCAAACAATAAATACGGAGCTATTGAGGTGGCCCATATGTTAGACACAACTAAACGCCTTCAAAATATGCTGGGGAAACAGCTCTGCTCTGCCAACTGACTCAGCATAGAATTGGTACTCTTGCAAGAGGTGAAACGGTCGCCCCACCAATGATCGCTCAACAGGGCGTCTTCTCTTATGCTGCAAAAGAGTCGCTTAGATATAAGTCCTATAAATTCTCGGATGTAATATATATACATATCTGTAGATTATGTAATGTGTAAATATTATATGATGTAATATATACTATATGCTATATATTACGTTGAGCATGATATGATAATATATATAGCATGACAAATGTAATGTATAACAAATAAAATCAGTAAATACTAAACAGAATCTGACTGAATGAAATCTTTTGAACTAAACATGGCATGTGAAATCCGCCGAGATGAACACAAATGTCTGAATACTTCGAAGCACTCAGAAGTTTCCGGTTGATCAAAACGACTTTCGGTGTAATATGTTGAAGCAAAAGGGGGATAGATCAGGGTCAGGTGATTCAGAGTGTCGAGATCTGACAGACAACCACGAAGATTTATGAGTGGAGGCATCGAAAAATAGGTTAACGAAGGGGGATAAGATAAGTGGTATGACAGTAAGACTGATGGGACAGACAAAACAACCCTATTTTCGGACGAATTCTAATGTCCGAAAACAGGCGTGTGGCTGTTTGCTGAGCGTACACTGAGTAGAAAACAATCCTTACTTGTTTATCGAAATCACCTTTGAGGAAGAAATCTAAGGGATGATTTGCTCAACTTCCACCTTTGTGATCGTATTCATGTATAGTTGGTAAAGTCAGGCTTGAAAGTTTCTTAGGCAATGCACCATAATCACTCATGGAAGACACGTGAAAACTAGAGAGGGTGTTTTCAGAAACCATAAAAATCTACTGTCTTCAGCTTTTAGTGTTTTGATCCACTAGAATGTCGGCAGAGCACATACAATTCTTTCACACGAGCTGTGATCGAACAAAACCAAAATTTCTAAGTTGCACTAATAATGATGTGATCGCGCATACTTATAAAGTAGGATACAAGGATCAACATTTGGGCATGTGCCCCAATCTTCCTCTGAAGTCTATCCCGTCTGGAAATATAAGAATAACTTGCGCACCCAGTCTCAACAAGGTTCAGACGTAATGTAACATCTTTGGCCACCAAACAAGAGCAATGCTTATTCGTGTTTTGGGGGTTTGTGCGCTACCGTGACCGACAGAGCTATGCTTGGGGCCGTCCGGGTAAAAACCGCGGACTTCCATACCAGGTTGACCCGTTGGTACAGGTTAGACCAGCACAGTCTACTAACATTCCAGTTTGACGTTTGGGACATCTGCACTTGCTTTTTTCCTAAAAGCTGAACTTCTCTTGTAGTCTTTTGCCAGCTAAAGGAAAGGGCTTTGGATGAGGACCCAACCAGTGCTGGTGTCTAAGTTAGAGTGCTTCGGAAGTATCTCAGGTTACATGCAACAATCAGTGGGTCATTATAAACATCGCGTAACATTCTTTCAAAGGCTTTTTTCCCTCGGAAAGGCAGTGCACCACAAACATTTGTTCAGTACCTTCGCTGATCCTCCACACATATCAGCGGAGGAAAGTACCCTAAAGCACACATAGCCGCCAGTTCATCAAGAATTGCAGGAAATCGGACGAGGAAGTAGAAATAGGATTACAATGCAGTGTGCACCGTCTGACTGCCGTTTGCATCGTCATTTCGGTGGATTCTGATAGAACGTTTTATCGCGTTGACGCTTAAGGAACAAGCTTCAGTGAGTTTTAACCATGTGAGATAAGGGAAACTTGCTCTTCTTTTGCAAGTGGCTCAGTAAACTCAATCTTTTTTTCAGTGAACCAAGATTCTTAGTTCTCATCAGAGTTGCCGGATAAATCTTAACCTCAATTGAAAGCAATCCACCTTCTTTGAGGCAAGGTAGACACAAGCATAAGACTGAACCTAAGACTGTAATATGTATATGCAAGGTTGTACGGGCAAGCTAGGTTGTCCTCTTTCCCCCAGTAGATGCTTCGTGCTAGAAAAACTTCAGTGTTAGCAGATATAGTTACGCTGCTATTCGACGTGTGCAGCACATCATTTCCTGAACCACAAGCTTTATCGAGCAACATCCGGTGGTGACAGATGAATGGATGGTCATGCATGCGTAAATTCCCTACAGACTCTTCTTAAATACTCAGTGAGGTGTGACGCAAACAGACCGCAAATACTTGCGTTTTCATTGTTCGGTTAGTCACTTTTTTAATTTCATTTAAATTATGCAACAGATCCTGAAAATAGTGTTAAAATTCACCTTATTTTGCTACACATGAGTTTACTGTGAGCGATAAGAGTGCCCCGCAACAATGTCGTCCGTACTACTTTATTCAAACTGCTTAGTGATGGTGAATATATAGTTTATTGATTTGATAATATGCTGTTTCTCTCAAACATAGAATCACATGCAATCCGGCTGCTTAGGATCTGCGTCACTTACCAATATCATCCTCATCATCGACCGTATGACATCAGTGTTCAACAACGATGCCTCGCTGCCGTATAGACGTAAGTATCATGGTTGTACATGGGCTGGGATAAGCACCTAGACAGGAGGACGATTAGGGTCCTCAGCCAAAGCCTAACCTCAAACCAGCGGTGTTTGGCGGGAAATGCAAATGCATTACCATTTCTACGAAACAAGTCGCTACATGTTCCAACCTCCAACCTGGGTGACCGGGAGACTGTGCTTGTCAGACCTCCAACCATTGACCGACCTGGTATGAGAGACTCTGCGAGTGTCGCGGGGACACCCCGCCAGTATTGCTCAATGGATCGCTGAGGTGTGCAAACCACCACACCACGGTAAGGTCCAGTCTCTTCATGACGGCTTACCAATATGCACACTTTGTAGAAATTCTCTCTGGCATAGTCTTTTATCAATCTCAAGAATGTAAACTACCTAGCTGGTGGGACTAATTTCCGAACGCGGAGGAAACTATTATGGACCACACAATGCAAAATAAGCCACTTGCGGCTAAAACAATTTGCCGTGACTACTGTGAAAAATCGTCTCATTCGTGTATGAAAACTAGATGATGGATACTGAATGACCTCGCAATGGCCACAAAATTCTCAAGATCGACGCCACACAATAAACCTGTAACGGGTGCGCTGTATATAGTGAAGCTTCATGTGCATGCGTGAAGTTATCGAAGGAATTCTGAGTAGTGGCAGATGTTCCGTATACATTATACTACTTGCTTCTGAAAGAAAAGCGGGTAGCGCAACGAATTGGTGGTCTGGCACTGTCTAAATATTGAGAGCTTGAATGGGTCAATTGGCTGTTGATCCGGTGGCAGTTGATCTGGATGGGTACCTCAACCAACCGCGCAATAACGATGATTCGTCGTATGGTGAGGAAGCATTTATTAGCCGATTACCAATCTCAGCAAGCAAATAAACTACCACCCGATCAAAAGCCAACCGAAAGAGTGGCCTTTTTGCTTATATGGTCTTTACTGGACTTTCTCATATATTTCAAGTAAGAGAGAAAGCATACTCACGCAAGGGTGTTTTTCATACAGTAAGCTTATAGAACTACGAGTGCTGATTTCGCGCCGCAGCCGTATTGACGGAAGCCGCATGTTGTTCGGAATTTTAGTGCAGTCACTTGAGTTTAAATGCTATTCAGTGTGCGCTGATTGTTGAAAAAGCGTACTAAAAATCCTGAAAGAACTGCATTTCCTAGATGTGCCTCTAAATTACGCTTGATGAATTGGATCAGATAAGCACCTTTATAAAAAGTAACAAATCATGGAGATGGAGCTCCTTTGTCATACAACCGGCTAAGCGTATCGAAAAAGAAGTTCCGAAGAGGCGGATCCAAGTGGTGCGGCAACCACGTAGTTGCTGATATTATATTGCCGCTTAATCGGGGCTTGGCTCCATAAGATCTTGATTGTTTAATCCAATCCATACAATGCATTTCCGTTTCACGGTACTTCGTAAATCATATTTTCTTGAATAACGAAACGCGAGAACAAGGTATCCTGCCGAGAAAAAACACGCATACCAGGTCACCAGCTGCTCCATATTGGACGTTTGGTCAGTTCACTCTGCAGGCTTTAAATCCTACTCAGCTAATAATAAAAGCACCATTAAATTATTACATGTGAGGATTGTACAACAGCAGTACTGGATTCGTGCCATTTGAAAAAAGTCCACTTGGTTCCAACGGATGCATTTTCATCAGCCTCATCGCGAAACAATGAACCTTCACTAACAGAAACGTAAGTGTACCTGAATTTGATGAGACTTTCACACATTCTTAAAAACCGGCCCTCCGAGATATCACTGAAGAAAACCACCCCTTTTATGTTACTGGAGAAATGTCGGTTTGTAGCTACCCATTGATTTTTGCACTCATTGACTTTTGCACCTGATTTCTGGTGTCATGTAAATTTGTGAAATAATTTGTGAAATCATAAGAAGAACAGGCCTCGTTCGCTACTCCCGTTTTGTCTCACGGTTTTTTTAGTAAGCCAATATTGAGAATGAACGTCTCTGACGACATTTAGCTAGAGCGTTTATTGGTGAACACCGAATTAAAAGAAATAGATAATGTCACCTGTAATAGTTACGTCGGCTCTCATGACCCTTGTGAATTGACAGCCCGTATCTATAACAGATTGTGCGAAGTACGGAAACGCCCAAAAAAAACAACTGTTCCGCAATCGTTATGTGCCCAGTAGTTTGGGGAAAATTAATTCGTTTAATGAAAACAGGTCGGTCAAAACATATAGTTATAACAATAGAACCATAAGATAATCTGATTAATTCCAGTTATCACCCGATGCAGGTCGTTTCGTATTTTTCAATTAAAACAAAACCTGATTCCATCATTTGAGGTCTCAACAAATTCTGACGGGTCATGTATGCCTACTCCTGTATAGCATAATAATTTTTACAGCCAAACAAACCGTGTTTGCATCTGTATATTTGGCAGAGCCATATACAGTGTGGTCTTTTCGGTCCTGTTCAATTCAAATGATTTGAATGACTAATCGAGTAAAACCCTCTGTGTGCGCTATCTCTCCCTCACCTATTGATTCACCACTCCCAGTATCAACGAGCAATCTTATTCGTTCCAAAACGCCCTGTTTTGCTGCCAACACCTACTGAGTTTGTCCCAGTCTATGCCTCGGATGCTAAGTCTGTGTCCTTCGTTTATGTGTCCACCCCACAGGCAGGTCAGGCAAAGGGAAGAAATCTCTTACTCTGTCCCCGCAACGGAAACCTATTGCATGATGAGAACTTTGGACGAAGCAGTTACTCAAGCCCTGTGAACTTTGAATCAGCTGGTTGAGGACCGAGAGATATGGGAATGACGGGGTTTCCGTTGTTGGATATTTTCCAAAGTACCTGGACGTGCTTTCGAATAATGAGATGTTAGTTCGGTCAACTTGATCAGTGAGTTTCATGTGACATTTTGTCGCAATAAAATTTAACCCTACCTATTAAACTGGAAAGAATTGTCACAGTTTTGCACACGGCTACACGTTTCATCAATTTTGTTAGTCAAATGCACTCTCAGTCAGAAGAAATTTGCAATGCATTGCACAGTGCTTTCCTATCAGGACAGGGCTTGGAATTTGATTCCTCTAAGTAGACTAAATAAATTTACAGTGTCCTGTTAAGTATAACATTAAAACTTCAGGGGATTCGGTGGCTTTAAATTGGTAGTCAAGTGATGAGTAACCTGACACTTGTGAGTACTGCACACAATCATATTATTATGATGGTGGATCACACTAAAACAATACTGTTTTTGCCATTTCATTCATCGGAAAAGTTTACGCTATAGAATTTTGATGCCATTTGGGGTGCCAGTGGATCCACGAACAGACAGGCTTTTGATATGAAGGGCTGGATATATCCAACAGAAATGGTGACACCTAATATGGGAAAATAATCCAACACTGATATCCGAGAGTGGTCCTTTTTAGAATTCACCAGTTCTTCTACTGAGCATATGTAAATAACTTCGGACTAATTCGTCTACAATAGTGAAAGCATATTAGCTCGAATAATCATCTCAGTTATGTTTTTCAGTGCATAACCAGCCGACGTCTTTCTGTCTTGACTCTACTTATTTCAAGATTTATCTTCCCAAGCGTTCAAATCAAAGAATAAATTTCTTAAAACCTTTTGAATCACTACCCCACCACAGATGTGGCCTAGAAGTCCCACAATTTCCTCGTGAGACGCGCTTTCTTCCGGTCATTATTTGCTTGTTTCGTTGTAACCATTGTTCGCCAAATCAGCACTAGGATAATCGTTCGGATGCACTTCCGCTACGTTCAAGTTAACACCAGATAATTCAGTGGTCATAAAAGAACACAGAAGCAGCTGACATCACTCCATCCATCGCAAGTGTTCTCACTCTTTCAAAGTCCTTCTGCGGTGTGTCAGTATTGTTTATATGGTAATCCTTCGGAGACAACGGTATAAGAAATACAGCATTTTGGGAAGTACAGCCCATAACCAAAAGGGTGAAAATATGAACAAAAGTTGTATTTATTCTGCTGCTTATGCTTGGTGAAGGAAATTCCGGTTGAAACCAATGGTCGCAACCTGAGAAGAATAGGATGAGTCACTTGACTTCTTAATTATGTCGGGTCGTAGGGATGATAAAACTCACTGGAGCTGATTTCTGTTGATCTTTTGACTGCATTGCGGGGGAGTTCCTTCAGACTGGAGACGCTATTGGATGTAACGCCATAAACGCCCTTCGGTTCTGATGCTCTTTGTGACTTTCCAAAAATCACAACCTGAGTTGCCGAAAGGACCCTTTCTAATTACTAAGTGCAAATAACACCATAGAACAAATGGTTTGAATTCATTCCAAATTCGTCTTATACATATACAGTAGAATTAGGCTGCAGTGTCAATAGGTGCAACCTGTGAAAATGAGAATGTAGGATTAGAAGTTGAGGACAACACAATGCTGTATCACACGTGGTACGGCCGGCTCACTGTGGCAAACTTATGTACCATTCAGGTGAGAATGCACTGAGAGCTTCTCCATTCGTTCTCATCTTAAAAAAGGTTGCGGTAAGACAAATCATTTTCAGAGGTAATTACTCAGGTCTGGAGATGGTGGTGTTTATAAAAAAAAGCACTCCATTTAGGGGGAGCCCTCAAGAGACAGAAGTGTCAGAAATTTTCATAGCGTTATAGAAAACCCCCTCATTAGGCTTATTTTATGAATAAGCACCAGTTCTGAAACGTTAGTCGGTTCTGACCTGTTTGCAGGGTCACGATTATATTCAGTCGGGGAAAATAGCTGCTGCTTTTTAAGGGTGAACTATTGACCATCCACAAGGACCAGTGCAAATGATGTTCAGTAGATACGTTCATGGTATTGCGGTGGTCGTGAGACCGCAAGAACCTCAATTTACCTTCATCTTGGCAACCAGCACTTCTTGATTTGTTTTATTGGTTAGCGTTATCAGAGATAACATACCGTTTCTGATGTTTGCACCAAGACGTGTACCTTCATCAACCGGGATTAAACTTCGTTTATCCAACACAAACTCTGAAATCAGTTGGCTAGATTCTTTTGGCCGCTGCTTTATGAGAACCATAATTCACGGAGGTATTCCTACTGTACAATGTGTGTGGGTGATATGACAAAGCACACAGCTGGCTTACCTCTCGCTCTCATGTTTAGAATTTCTTGCAAACTATTTCAGTGTGGTATTTCACTCATTTTCCTGTTTTAAGCCATGAACACCGTGCGCGTGGAGCATATGGGAAGTAGATATCCTTCTTCAAACTATTCTTTGTCACCAGTATGTTAACCGTAATTTGCTGGTCACATTTTCATCTGCGAAACTCACTTAAGAGAGACCTTCTTTAAAGGAAACAAAAAAACTCATTTTTCACCCGGTAGTCTCAAATGTTTCTGGTGGATTCGCCGTGTTTTGGTTAAAGTAAAAACCTACTGTTTACCCAAATGAAACAACTATTTCTAAGGAATTTTTTATTAGAAAAGAATAGTAGTTTAGACGGGACCAGTCAACTGCTGACAGACGAAAAGCAATCCTAGTTGTCCATATTTTGAAATAACTATTCATTCTGGATAAAAGAGACCGCAAAACGTCAATGGTTTTGATTAAAAACCAAGTCCTTCAGCATCTTTCTCCAAAAAAACGTTTAAGTAAGCTGACACCGTTTTGGGAGAGATATTAGCAGAACCAGGATATTTTTATCACGATTTTTCTTGCCCGGCTTAAGACGCTGCACGATTTGAATTCCTCAATATCATCTTCTCTGTTTCCCTCTAAACTATTCGGATCTGTGTAGAGGAAAGGGCCTGTTATGAATCGTCCGTTTCTTCCGAGCTTTTTCTGTTAAAGAAAACCTCTACAGTAAATTGTGGCTGCAATACAGTAAATTAGGGGTGCTCCATAACAGATTTGTCGTTGACGATAGCGTAGTTTGTGACACTTAATGCTAAATTAATTAATATCTGCAGTTGCAACCCGTATACATAAATTCTCGAACGGATTTGTATTGCGAGAAATCAAGCACCAGGTGTACCGGATCTACAAAAACACTTATTAGGGTGCGAACGTAATGATCGGAGGGTCAGTGGCTAGAGAGCAAACCTTGCATTTTGACTTCGCCTGTCTAGACTTAGGCATCCCGATAGTATCGCAGCCCTTACTCTTCTGTTATAGCATGTAAGCACCAAAGTTCTGTTACATCTACTGTAATATTATATATGCATTATTATATCAATATATTGCAGTAAGTGCGCTGGCTGTCAACAGGAGCTTAGACTGTTATAGCCTGGACAATATCCAGAAATATCCATTTAAATTCCGCCTTCCAACAAGAACGCAGAATTCAATGGGCCAATGAATGTATGGTGGTTCCTTAAGCAAATCAACCCTATCAAAATGGTCCGTTCTTGGAAACGTCTGTGTTTGGAGAATCGACCAAATCATTAGTTAGTAACCGATTAGGTGGCTGTTGATCTGTTTGCCGGGCTTTCTTGTTGATTTCCAGACATGTCCACAATTTGAGGAGGCATCTTCAATGCATTGTTGGGTTGTTACCAACGGATCACTAGTGTAATGTGGCATGTCTCATGTACACTTATCACCTGGTATATAGTGCACTATAACTTACATTATTCTGTCCATGTGTTTACCTCTGGGATTTGGTTCTGACTTAATGGGTTACTAAGGGCCATAAGGCCAAATTTTTTGGAGGAGTCTCATTTAGTAAAATAGGTAATTGGCTATTTTCCGTGGGATCTATAGCTATCTCCTGTTCCTTTGAGATGCTTGATCGATCGTCATAGGATTTGCTGTCGTACTAAGAACATTATGTAGGATAAAGGAGTTGATAAACCATTATTTTTGTAGTGGTCAACAGCTTGAAACTGGTTGAATCTGGTCTATATTTTTAGTGTCTCAATGTTGTAAGTTTGCATCATCAGAATAATCGATTTGTTAACCTGTCTTAATTTGAAGTTGGTGGCTTACGATAGATCAGGATTTGGCAGAAGTTACGTGCATGAAACTTGCATAAAAACAATAAACTTACTTGAGCTTTGAAGGTCAAATAACTCGCTCCGCGTCAACTAGTGGGATACAAAGAAATGAAATTGAACTGAGAAAATATCCCCAAGAAACGCAAGTGGCTTCATTAGGCTTCTATTGTATTGTAACATTCACCTTGATAACATCAAATGCTTAGAGCGACAGAATCCGTCGCGATCTATTTTGCCGTACCCAGTGATTTGTACTGCAATCACTATGGTCTGGAATATCATATTTCCCATAACGCAATCATCTAACATCATGGGTTTTTTAGCTGGATCATGAGCCATATAATAGGATTTTTGATAAATAATTGGGCGTACAGTGATCTGGAATGCCCGCGGAGTTGACCGGAAAAATTGGACTAATAATCATTGAATTCAGGCCCATGTTGAATCTCATGAAATAATGCATCACAACAGATCCACAGGCATATTTTGTAAAATGATCAGCCTCCGACCAAATTGAGCAGTATCAAAAATAAGCACAAGAGATTAAGTTGCTTCCTGAACATGCAGACGTAAGCAGAAGTCAAATGTAACATCAAATAGCATAAACACTTCCCGATTTCCGAAGGAAAACAGTCCTCGTTTGGGGAGCAGGAACCAAGGCGTGAAATTTTCCAGGTCTCATTAGACGTAGAGTTAGTATTTGTTATATAACCTTATTGAAAATGTTTGGGTGGCCGGGCGAAAGCTGTGCCAAGGGGACCCCTATTTAGGGGAGAAAAACTTGGGGACGATAAAAGTGTGCATAGCCCTTGCCCGGCCGCAGTTAACTTTCATGGTTGATGAATTCATCTTACTGCCAAACATTCTTACTCACCATTCGAATGTGCTTCGAACCATCCAGACTTTGGTTTTTGAGCTTTACAGTCGACGGACGTTAACAATGTGAACGTTCCGTTCCTGGGACAATAGACAAGGCTCGCTCGGAGTTGAAAAACTGCTCAAGGCTTAAGAGTATATATATATATAAATGAATGCACAGTGGTAACTTTATTCAAGTCGCTGAGGCGGAATTGTGGTTGGCAACAGCTAAAACACGAGGTCTATAGATTCCATAGTATCATCGCCTAGATACTCGTTAACAAATTGTTTTACGGACCTTTCAGGTCAGTGTGTGTGAACCTGATCACCAGTGCTTTGGACAAATATATATGCATGGACAGGTGAAGATACGTGAAGATAAGTAATAGGAACAGATGTTGCCGTTCCGAATAGTCTAAACCCATCTGGATATCAAAGTGTCCTTGGCAGAGAGGTTTGCCGCTGTCCTGAAGACCGTTTATACACGATGTTAAACCAAATCTCAGCAAATAGCTTTACAAGTCGCCGTTACAGCCATAGACCACATGCGTTGTCAGAAGTGTTTAGTTGACGTTTTCATACAATAGATTCTGCTTGCTTGTTACTCTGTTTGAAGATAATTCTTGGAGTTCGTTTTCTTGGGCACTGCCCAATTCGGAGTTGCACAGTTTAAAAAAACAGTTAACTGCAACAATGCCCAATGGTATCCGATCCGACGCGTTTTCTACCTCATGGTTATTGACCTTGATGGTTTAGCTGTAACAGCCTTTCAGTGCCTAGCTGCCATGCCATCGGAAGGAAGAACGAAGGCTCAGATACTGCAAGGTTGGCCAAGCCTAAACCGAAGCAGTCATTATGTCGGACTTGGAGTCGAACCCCTGACCTGAAGGTCAGTAAATTCATTCCTTAACTACTGAAACTCCTCCTGCTCCTGGCCTCGAGAACAACAACCAAATAGGATAGGAATTCTTCTAATCAGGAAAGCGCTGTTGCTAAACCCAGTATGGAGGGAGAATTCAGTCTACACGGGCAGTATGAATGGCTTGAGCATGACCAACGGCAGATTGTGTGACTATGAGGGTATGGCGGTCGGCAATATTTGCATTAGTTTATGTTGGCATCTTGGTCTCAGATGGATAAGGCACAGTTTGTTGTGATAATTGGATCACAAGCGGAATCCAAAGGATTCTTTTCAAAATAATCAGGATTTTTCGTGGTTTACTTATTCTGTAACTGGTTACAATTTTGCATCTAATTCAAATTATTTTGCTACATAATCCCGGTAATGAGCTTACGGTCCTGTGGGAAATAGCGCGAAAATGTTAGACGACCACTCCCCACGCCCATCTGATGTTTCGCAATACAGAGAAAAGCCTTCGTGCAGCCAAGTTTCTGGTTCTCTAACCACTTAATTTGATAAAATGTGTTGTCGTCTGAGGTCAAATTTCCTGTCTTTGGAATTTTCGTCTCCTTGGGCTGTCCCAGAATTTCAGGTAAGCGGAAATTTCACGTAGAAACAAGGTGACAAAGTTGACGAGGTTAAATTTACGACTAGTTCCAACGCCTGGATGGCTTGTCGATGAAGTGTAGTTTACCTGCTACTCGGAACAAACTCTCCAGTGTCTGCTGGTTGACCAGTTCCTTTTTTCAGAAGTATAGGGCAATACCGAAAGTCTCACAGTTGTAGTTACTTTTTAGGCTATGTGTCGTAATTTTCTTACCATTTCTACGTACCTATCCCACATTGTACCAAACGGTAATATCAGCACCCCTTCTTGTAATGTTTTTAGCCTTTTTTAAGTCATAGAATTCAAGGCAAATCAATCTATGAGTGGTTTAAAGGGTTTATAGGTGAGCTGTGTAGGTGTTCTTTACTGTGATGGATGACTAGATCAGCCTTTTCAAATTTGCTTGTTCGGACTGAGTGAATGTCGCGTGACGTTAGCCGGCCGTTTGTGGTAGGGCAGCTGATTCATGTTTGATCGTCTTACTCTACCTGTTGGGATATTTCAATTGAACTCGGCTTGTCCGAATGAGGCTCGTGGGACTTATAGGTGCACCGACTGCTTATTTTCACCAGATCACTCAGCAGCAGCCTGGAATGGTTGACTGGAATCCGAAGCGGATCTGCCGGGCAGCAGCGGTCGGTCAACTGGTCTGCTGAAAACTATAGGTAGTCACAAGTGAATGTGGTGCCGCATGTGGCGATACGTGTAGGCTGCTGTTGCTAATGTAAAGGAATAGGATCGGCTGGTGAACACCCCGCGACCTTTTGAGAGCCATCAGTGAACACAGCAGCCAGTTTTCTGCACAGTGGCACTGACCTCTTCCACCATTTTTCCAATATAAATATTAAAATGCTCGCCTCTGCTAGATACTTTTGTTTAGTAGGTCAATGAAACAAAGTGACACAACTGCCTTGTGTGATGTCACAAACGGTTTGCTCATAACTGCACAATGGTCAGCTCACCTAACGGCGTTTCCGACAGACGAGAGTAGTTCGTGATCCACAAGTCCTTGAGGTTTTTGGCACCTTCAGAACGGACACTTTGTGACGTTTCTACGTAATTGTCATTTCCTCCGAACGCTGTTAAACTCCAGTGCGATATGAATCGACTTGCACGCGCTCGACGTAGACAATGCTGTTGAACATTGCAGCCATGCAGTCGAAGAGGGTTGCATTCAAATCTGCGGGTATGAATCATTTACTTCAAAAATCTGCATGATATCTGTCCAGATAACAAATTAGGAAGTTTCTTTGCTTTTTTCTGCAAATTTCACCCGGAAAATCCCTTCCAAAATGCTGCTTTCGAGAGATGGGCCCCCCTGCACTTGTCTGAGCCCTTCTGAAACAGCCTAACAAAAAATGACAGCCATGCTTTTGGTGACAAAATCTGCGTCACTTCTTTTCGTCTTACTTTTTTGCGGCTTGCACTTTACGTTTGACTGTTCCAAGCAGTTTTGTAATGCAAACAGACATGGATCTTCTACAATTTGCCATAACGAGAACAAATCATTGCATTCAAGGTAAACAAGAGTAAAGCAGAAAATCGTACCAGAGTAAATTCAGTATTCCGACGAAACTATTGGGAACAGATGAGTGCAGAGGAAAGTCGCACATTGCATAAACCAAAATGTGTTTTCGGTCACTAATTCAATAGTATCTAGGGTCACCATATCTTGAGAAAATCTGACTAAGATCCATCGAAGTGACAGTGAGCGCTGCTCAGCCTGTTGCTGTTGCATTTGTGCACTAAACATGAAAAGTTACCCACAAAACAAGTACAGTGTTATCCTCAAGAGGAGGATCACATATGTGGACCTTCTTCCAGGGAGAGAGCACAGTCCCCAAAATTGTTTGCACAGTGGGGCAGAGGGTGCCCCCCAGGAGGGTGCTTCCAATGACAGTGTGGTCGCTTTGTTGTGGTTGCTGGGTATATGCCAACAACAGAAAACGGAGTTTAAGTTTTAGTGGAACGAGATAAGGATGCTGTGAATGCCAGTGGATACCGGAGAATCTATGCGCATCAAGAGAGTCCCTTTGGGTCATGACAGTGACAGCTACCGATCAGCCTCAATGAAATTAGTCTTTGTCCTTCCAACATATCTGAGCTTCGGGGTCGCATAACGATACCGTTTTCTGTGAATGATTCAGAGTAATTCATGTCTCTCAACATTTTCATACTCAGAGCTCACTGGTTAATTTCCATACTGGCTTGCAGAACCTTATATGCCAAGATTCATGGTAACTTTATCCTCAAGAAGCCGGCTTAATGACCCCGGAATCCAAAGCAGCGGAATGCAGTTGATTCGTTATTCTGTCATGGAACAGCTAACAGCCTCTCGGTCGATAAACAAGGGAGGCACAACTGGCTCCATATCAGTAAGCATTTCATTCGGTAGAACTTAATTGCACAAAATTATCAACAGCATGAGGCATATGAGTCATACGTGGACCTTGTGGATTTCTAGCCCCCGATATAACACAAACACCGAAAGAATTTTGTTGTGGAATGTTTGCGGTCAATACAGGACATACCGGGATAAGCTGTTCCTGACGCTATGGGAAACTTTTTTCAAAGAGTTTGACAACCACTTAAATACAGACCGTGTAAAATACTATTTTGGTCCGTCATTATTTTGTTTGAAATATTCCTGAAATCAGCTGTTGATTAGAACCAGTCAGCTTGTGTGTGTGCTTTATCTGCGTGCGCTTAGCCAAAGACACCAGCGTTGAATTGTATGAGTGGATTTTGAAGACAGACCGAAGAAACACGTTGGCTAAATGGTCAGTAATTCGAGTTAAAATGTTGCACAGCACTAGACAGAGCAAGCTTGCAAGTCTCATAGAAGCAGAGCTAGGTTGTGTAAATATCATAGGTGTTTTGAGTAAGTTCTCGTGTTCCGAATGGGGAGGCTCCGGGGTGCCGTTTGAAACTGTGGCTGGAGTGCTGGCGCAAAATCTGGCGGCTAAGGAACGAAGACATTTACAGTCTTTCCAAAACACTCATTTATTCCAGTTACAAGTCTTGTTCGTGAATAAACTACGCAGGATCAAAGTAATCAAAAGACAACCGACGGTACTGACGTGGTGCTATGATCCCATAACAATGTTGCCACTCCTGCTGGAGAAACAACGCAAACGACTGAGGTGCTTCGAAGACAGAATGAGGGCTTGTTTCTAACTGCTAAACCATGAAATGAACAAACAAAAAGAACTGTTTTTTGTTGATGACTGTGTGACGTGCAAAATGGAGTGAATCATGTTGAACTGCAGTTCTCCCTGCCAGAACTAAATCGGAAATACAACCACTGGATACGAGAATTATTCAGTTCCTGAGATTGGTTTGTGACTGACATCTACCCGAGGGAAACAGTGAGTAAAATGGTAGAAAACTCTAGTTCTAATGGTTGTTTGCAGGAAAGTGCTTTTTTCTTATATTAAGGTAACTTTACCGAACGCACACATTGAGTTAAGCACTAGTGCAGAGACGCCTGTTGCTACCGTGCAGGCAAGTGCAGTCTCACTGGCAGGAGATGCTGAAGCGGAAGTAATCCGCTTTTCTCCGGATGATGTGAGCTTGGAGTGACCATGCAGCTTTCAGCAACTATTCAGGGAACCTAATCCAGTAAACTTTCATCTGACAAGTGGTCGCGCCATGGAGAACGAACGACACTTAATCGAACCAGAACGTTGGAGTCAGCTGGCATCACAAATGACACTGGATCAATCGACTTATTCCCCTACATAAAGCCGTTAGCTTGACGTAGTGGTCGGACTTCAGTGCAGCAACGATATTGTAGGCTATATTAGCTAGAACTCAGTTCTTTGGGGTTCAGCGATAACATGAAGTCCAGTCGAGAGCAGCCCGACAAAAGCCAGCGAGTCTCCGTAGGGCGAAGAATCGTATAACCAGACAGCTTGGAGGAAAGGTCATGCTGTCCCATGCTATAGGAGTGTAAAGGCAGTAATGTGCTCCCTTCAGGCAGAAAAGCACGTCCTTTATTATGGAAGCACCAATAATGCCCTCCCAGGGAAGGGACAGGTTGGAAAAGGTAAGCCCTAAAATCCGCACACTCTGATCGCTCAATGGTTAGCCGTGACCGCTGGTGCGCTACTAATTACGGTCGAAATACTTTTGAAGCCAAAGACTCTGGTGCTGCTCAGAAGGTCCTTGCTGTGCGGAGCCGCATTAGGAATCAGGCACTTATGCTTTACTCTGTGCGCCCTCCGATCAGGCCATGCTTCTTCTGTCAGGTGGGTCAAACTTTTGCGTCGGAGGCGAAGGGAGGGTCCCCGAACAAAACCTTACATCATCCCACTGCCTTTGAGTCAAATACTCAATGTGAGGTACTCAATCAAGCCCCCTTCTTCGGCCTGGAATAACGATAAGTATCATTCGCTCTTGCAGCCCTTAGTTTCAGGCGCCTTCACCCACACCCCCTCCCTACCCATTGATTAATGCACTGCTATCTAGCTGCCTGCTAGTCCCGTAACCACTATTTCCTGTGTAAACCACCTCTCAGAAGAATTACCGAAATTGGTCTCTTACCAATCCTCAAAGATCTGATTCATGCATTCAGGAGAAGCTCAGATTTCCACATTCTGCTGTTCGGAGATCTGGTAATCCTGACTTAATGGCTCCTGGTACCTGTGGTGCGGAAATCGCACTCATCCCCAGAGCTGAAAGTGCTCTGCTGAAATGGATCCCAGTAAACGCTCGTCTTTTCGCTGTAAAATTTTCTAGTTTAATCAAGACCAATGAAGGTGACTGCGGTAAAGGGTGTCTATTTGCCGTATCAGTAAACGCCTCGATCGACTGCAGTTCTCGGACTGAGAAGGACTGCTTTGGTCAGCAAAACGAGGGGCTAAAGTCATCCTGGCGAGTGCTATGAACACCAAAGTTTGACGGCCAATCCCAGAAAAAACACAAGCAGGCGTTAGATTTAGATTCGATGCTGAGTATTTTTATTCCTGGCCAGTACGGGCTTTCAGCACAAGAGCTCACACCGAGTTATTTGGAGGCGACAAACCGCAAACAAGTTAAAAACTCAGTGGCATCGTGTGACCATCTGTTGCTGACGGAGAGCCCCAATTAAAGATTGCCATTTCTTCTGCGGTACGCAACTCGACTCCGATTATGCAATTGTGCGGGCCTGATAGGGGCTTTAGAAGACTAACCAATGGTGATCATGGGAGCGATCTCCGTTAATTGTGAGGTCTCAAGAGAGGCGAATGGTGCCGAAGTATCGGACTACAGTTTATTTTCAAGTCATTTCAGAACGATATTAGTTTTCCGCACCAAAGGTCATATTTTTAGCGAGCAAGACATAACAAATAGTCAGCAAAGTCCAAGAAGTGCCATGGTCATAGGCATGAGATTATGACGAAGGAAACGCTCGAAAGACAGACAAGATAGTATCACCGTAAACCATCAAGCGAGACATTTATGGGACAAAAGTTTGCAATTGAGAAGAATATTCGCAGACGTTGATCTGTACGCTGAGCTGGGTACTTTGGTTACAAACGTCTCACCCCCAGTCGATGCGGCAATCCTAGTGTCTCGTGGATCTTGCGAGTGTTTGGATCTTGTAAAATACCAAACCATGCCGACCTCGACTTGTCATTGAAGGTCTAAGTAAACATGTCTATTGGCCTGTTGACTGGCCTATCTGTTGATAGCTGTATGTCAGGATGGGTCTACAACTTGGCAGTCTCAGTTCAACATTTTGTTGAGTTGTCTCTATAGTCAGTACCATTCCTTTATCCATTCATTTGATGGCCGATTCTGCTTCAATACTCCGAGTGGGTTGCTGGTCCGTTGCTTTAAATAAAAGTTAAGCTTTAAGAAATAACCTCCAGTCTCGAACCCACATTAGATGTCAAGATAATCCTCCAAAGATAAGGGGAGGGTGATCTTCGGTAGATAAGAGTTTAAAAGAGTGAACGGAACGCGAAAAATATGACGAAAGGATTGAAAATCGGTTTAAGAGAGCTGGATGGCAGTCGTCATCCCTATGTCCGATAAACAAAACTGGACAGCATTTTGGCCAATGCAAAAGGCAGAACGGAAACAAAGAGAATCTTATGGAGACATAAAATAAAAAGCCTTTTTACATTTTGAACGTGTTCATATCAGCAGAGACGGTGGGTCAACGTGATAGGCATTGGTTCGGGAATGGTCTGGTTATAAGGCGTAAACGAGTTGAAACGAACTGAACAAAAAATGTTTCGTAACGGTCGAAGGAAAAAGGCTACATGAACTGCCTAAATATTTTGGTGAATTCTAAAAAAGAAATCAAGAGAGTTGAAAGTTAACTGAGGTCGCAAGGCTGCCTTGAATAAGAGAGGAAGACAGTGAGCCAATACCTATGTCGTTTGCAAATCCGTAACCTATTACAAAGGGTGGTACTCATATGGAAATAAAGCAATGGAGATACGATTGTGCCTCGCGAAAAGCCAGTTCACGTGAAGTACAGAAGTAATTTGCCTGTTGCAGGTTTTGAACAACATGTACTCCTGGGACCAGTCGAGCAGGAGACTAGTTTCATCATAGTCAAAACCCGTGACCGCAAATAAGATGCGTAGCATAATTCCACCTAAACTATTGCAGATGTTTGTGTAACTCAAAATAATAGTCTTGCCAACTTGCCTTAAATGTCTGGATCGGATGCAGCAACAACAAAAGAGTTCAGAGGGACTGACAATAAGCAATCCGGAAAAACAAAAATTCCTTAACACTAGTTCCAAAACAATCTCCTTGAAAGATTGACGATGATGATAAGTACAAACAATTGGGAGGAATATATGTACACCCTTCGCAAGTAGCGGTGATATACAGATTTACCGTCCACAATATGCTATTTGCCCTGAAGACATGTACACATTAAACAAATTAGACGGCGAAAACAGGCAGGCAAACTGAGTTCGGATGTTTCCGGGTTGAGAATGAACAGTGATCAAATTGCTTGGAGTTAGAGGACGGAAAATCATTTGGCATGCGGGGCGAACATTGCGAGAACAAACTGAAGGGCTAAGCAAGCAGTCAAAATTGAGACGTCTGAGTGCAACACGCCAGCCTTTGAGCCGCTCTTTTCCTGTCGAAGGTGCTTTGACAGGGTCCTTAAAAGCATTGTCAAAAGTCGAAAAATGCGAGTCTGGTATGTTAATAGGTGAGGGCTGTCAAAAACCACATTCTAAAGACAGCATATGACAGTGATGTTAGTTGATCAGAAAAACTGTCCCATTTAGGGTGTAGCAAATAATTCATCTGCTAAACTAACGAACCCAGGCGTTTATCGGTGCAATAAATTTAAAAGTCATTCGGACAAGGACGATACTAAGCAAATTAAATACATTCTTTTGAGACAAATAACTCAAGGATGATTACCTTGGTGTGACAGTTGCGCTCTAGATTGTCTTCTACTAGACGTCATGAGATTTTAACTCAATAATTAGAAGGATGACGCCTCTATAAGAAACACTTTGTGTTAAATACTGTTATTACCGTCATCCTACAACCCGTCCCGCTAAAACGGCAATATTACCAAATACAAATCCATATCGGAGCTCGCTGCATTCCGGAAAAGATGCTTGAGCAAGTTATGTTTCGTGTGTGTTGATATTAACGGACCATAGCTAGGACAAAGTTTGCTTGTTGTCTGTTTTATAGGTAAACGTACCGACGAGACCGAAAACAGTAATCATAAATCACGATCCGCACGCAGCAACAGATGCCCATATTTTCATTTCAAACGCTATTTAAACGGTGTGTATGCAAATTCAGTTGAAGGTTTTCATGACCATGAGCCACGCTTCCCTTTTTAACTTACTTCCTCGGTCACGATAAAACTGTAATCAGAAGCATCAGTCTTCGTCACTGGATGTGCCCTATACACAGCTAACTGCATGAGCATGTAATAACGTTTGTGAGTCCTTTCGGTAGGTCGTTTTTAAAACGACCATATGGGAGTATTTCCAGATGAAATCATTTTAGGAATTTTCCCTGAACAAATGAATTCTGGGTTGTATTTTTTTGGACCATCACCCTCCTGCTGGTTGTATGAATGTACGTCTCGTCTCGTTCTTAATATACAATCTGACCAGTGGTTCAAGGCTTATATTATCACGGCAAAGATTACAAACATGGTCTGGAACACCACGATAACACGGAACGGTTAAGTGTTAAACTAATTTCCCTGCCTTGATTAACTACTGTTTTGTTTCGACTTCCGAGAGCTTACGATTCAAGCGACATAATAATCGGTCAAAATCAGTTCATTCAAAAAACTGACACCTATTTACGGATGATTTTGGCGACTGCCATAGGATTTAGACCTGAAACTTTATTATCTGATGGTGCACCACCGTAATGCGAATCTTCTAACAGCGAGAAAATATACTCTTCCCAGCAGATACTGGGGAGCTTAAAGGCATTCGTGTGTTTTACATTTGGTCCTCTTTCGTTGCATGGGTCGTATTCAGAAGTAGAGTTTTTTCAACTGACAACATATGACTGGTTTGGAATATGCGACCGCTGAAGCACAGCGTAACAAGTGGTGCATCCTGATTCAACTGGTCGAGCACCAAGTGCAAGTAAGTCCGTGGTTCAGCTGAACGTTGTTAGTTGTGTGATCCCTACTGCTGAGTAGTTTTCAATCCGAAAGGAACTTTGGATTTGTTAACATATGTCAGGTAACTGGATGAAGCGTGCAGCGTTGTCAGTATGTTTTGTTCTTCATGCAAAACATTGTCATGTGAGAGATGCCTCTGCTTATATCTGCTGGATACACAAGTGTTGACTGCGGTGTTAGCACCCATTGTGGAGGGATACTCTCGGACAGACTGATGACTGTCCACAAACATGTGTGAGTTTCATGGCAGCGTTAGGAGATTTGGTAATTTTCAACTGAGATTTCGTACCATGAATCAAGCTAATCTCTGCTGGAAAGCCGAGTACCGCACAGCTGGCTCGTCCTTATTGGAAATCAGCTGCAGTGTGAATCTCACAAAACTCCAGGGAGCTTGGAACCCGTGACCTCTCGGCTAGGAGTTTGAAGGCCTAATCGTTCGGCCACTAGCGGTCTAACAGCAGTGTTATTAGGGTTCACTTAGACAGGATATAGCGATAGGTTTCCTTCAGCCACAGAAACCACATTCCGTGGTCACCTATTGATTGGCTCCAGGAGTGACGACTTCTCAGATGAAAGTTTCACTCATGTGACGTGTTTGCTGTGACTGATGGATGCTTGGTGCTATATCCTGCCTAGGTGAGAGCTAATTACACGGCTGTTCAGCCGCTCGTGGACGAACGGTCAGGTGCTCAACCACTGGCCGGAAGATCGCAGTTACGAAACTCTGAGTTTTTTTAGTTGCACACTGCTGATGATCCCCAGTAAGGATGAACCAGGCGTATAGTGCTTCTCAAATTTTCACCATAGATTGGCTTCACTGACAGGAGGATAATCCATCTGTGTCTGCCTGCCGGTGGTATGCAACACTTTTTGGTTGTTCTGAGTAGGCACAGGCGTCCAGTGGCCGATACTCTTTTCAACGACAAATCCATACTAGGTTCAGTCATATATATATATATATATATATATATATATATATATAATCCGGCGGTCATCTGGCAAATCAACTTTCATTCCGTTTTGTCGGTTGGCTCGTTCTTCTCTTTTCTTTTCCTGTATCACATTGATTTGCGCTTGAAGTAACAATGAAAGCCTGATTTTGTTGTGCATACGCATGAAAGCTTTTAATGAATCTTATTAAAAAAAGACTAGCTATTTGTACTCAAAACTGCTCATAATTGCGGTGGAATAGAGAGCGCATAAAGTGATTTCCCGTCATTTGTTTTAATCATATACAGTTCTGTGACGTAAAGTGCTCTGGGGATAATTACCTATGTACCAAAACTTTGGTGAATGTGCCTTATTTTCCTTCGTTTGAAATCGGGAAACACCAGTGCATCTTTTGTTTATCTGAACTTGTGAATAAAGCTTGAATAGCATAGCAAAGGTGCTGTGAGAAAAAGCAAACTTGCTACAGCCTTCGTTGTTGTGGGTGCGCTAGCATAATGGCAATTTTTTCGGCTCCTCAAAAAGGTCACGTTATTTAATAAAATGGGATCGACTGAGACAGGACCCCTGTTAAACAGTCTGCATCTGAACTTGGCATCAATTGATCCACTTGGAACTTGGAACTTGACCAATCAATCTTCACTCATCTTTACCAGTCCTCACAAAAATGACCTTGATTTTAGTACTTGAGTTCTAGTTAGATGACGTTTGTCCAGATGGCAGGAAAATTTTTTTACGATGCCTTTTTCCGTAGTAGAATTATTATTATGAAATCAGACGGTATGACCTCAATGTTGTTCTCAATATTACACTAGAAGTCATGGTTAAAATATCTCAAAAGTGTTTTTGACTGCCCTGAATTGGTATGAATCCCCAATTTTCCAACCCTCTCCCTGTCATATGAGTGCCTTGGGCAACTGATGTTAATTCTTAGCTGACTTTTTTTCATTTTATGACCGCCGCACTTTACGTAAGTTGTGCAACTAGCTGGTATACTATAATAAACATGTCGAGAATTATGCCTCAAGTCAAATTATTAGTTGGTATTGGTGTGTTTGACGTCCCACTTAGGTAAGGATAGCATGCAACCGACTTTCGCCTGACTAGTCTTCAACAATCTGACATAGTAAAATGCTCGCAGAAGCAGCACGAAAGTTGTCAGAATCAAGCTTTAAAACTGTTTGTCCACTTCTAGAAACCTGCATCATTATCATCCAAAATGAACATCGGTCGTAGGCGAAGCTACCTGACCTGAAAAAAGAAGTGCTTCTTCCGGAAAACAAGATGTGTGAGTATCCTGGTGATCCGATAAATGGTCGTCAGACTTCAGAGTAAAAGTATCGACGACTATCCTTGAAATAAACCTAGAGCTTTGGCTCCAAACTCAATTGTATCTGATGCGTACTCCAAACCAGTCAACTAGAATATGTTCGCAGTTCGAAAGCACATTTTGCCCGTATGGGTTTTGTACCACTTGTTTTATTGTTAAGCTTGGATATTCTGAACCCAGTTTTTGTATATTGTTTCACAAAAATTAATCAACTTCTGCGACTCCATTTTTTTCGTATTATCTTTTTTTCTGATAAAAGGTGAAAGTAAATTTGCTAGGTCTGGTTTTGTCCAACCAGCTAACCTAAAATCGTTTATCAGATGTTACTGATCCGTCGAAACGGCTTGACCTCCAACCCTCAACTGAAAGCACAGGACGGATGGTATCAAGAATAAATTTTCCCTGAGTGATTCACCTGTGTCAATATGCGTATTTAAGTTGGATGTCATGTACCGCTGGAAATCATTAAGTTATTTATTGACTTTCGCTGTGTTTATCGCTTGAATATACTCAGAAGAAAAACAAACGTTGGTCTTAAACATTTAGAAAAAAACTGAAAATGAATTTAAATATGCATTCACAAAAGAATCAATCGAATAACATAGGTTTGACTGAAGATGCGTTGCTTGATATGTCCTATTCAAACTTCACATTAAACGCTCCTTTCATTGATCCTTACCAATTGGAAGTGGCCCAAATACCAGACGAAAAATTCATTCGCATTTAGCGACAAACTATTCCGGGCGACAATTTTAATCCAGATTAAGGACGTTGTCTGGATCAAGTCAACTATTAAAACCAAATGGTTGTCATTGAATGCATTCAGGCTTCAACATGTAAGATAGTTTTCGATTTATTCGCTGGAGTAAATCACCTAAGGAAAATAGATAATCTGTGAAAATTGCTGAACGCCATGTATATTGATGAAATAACGTCTGCATTTAAGTAGTAACTTGTACTTTATTCTACGACAGGATATCACTCAACCTTGATTTGATTTAAATTACCGGAAGTGGATATGCAAATGGAAGACTGCGACATGTGCACTGAAGTCTTCTGTCTGGAAATTGGCGTCATTTAAAATGAAAACGGCTAGTTGTTTTATGCCATTTAGGTGGTACAGTAGCACGACGTACACTTCGATCATAACGAGCAGTAATTTAGGTCTCGGTTTATGCCACTTACACTTCACAAAAAGATTATGGTTGCAGACACTTTCATCAAAAACGAACATCTTCATAGCTGCTGTGTGATTGACTAGCCAGCCAGCTCCACACTAGTGCTCATCTCCCGCTCTGACCACTGGCGTGCGTCTAATGCGTTGAAAATCCGAATCATTTGATGATTGAGGGCAACTTTGATGCAAACCTGTACTGCGATTCGAGTAACAGCTGAGTGAGTGCGCAGTATATGAGTGAAACGTGATCGATAGATGAATCAAGTTAGCGAGTGCGCCGTGAATCAGCTGATACCATTGGACAAGTAAATGAATCCGGTGAATGCAGAAAAAGGGACCTCATCCCTCGTTGATCAGATGGGACCGTTAATGAGGCACTGGAAAAAGATCACTACTCCCGTGTACAAATTAAGTGCACTTAGAAAGAATAAGCACATATTCAAGAACTTTGGCCTCTCTCAAACACTGAGCTCTTCAGTCAATCTGGACTACACACATTGTATGCGTGTGGACTATGCAATACGCGTACAGCTATCTATTGTGTAAAGCGTTATCAGTGACATCTATTGGTCTGCTGCGGGGATCTTCATAAACCTAGAGGAAGTTGAAACATCAAGCAAAAAAGTGTATTATTGATAAGCGGTTTGCAAAGACTGTTTTCCAGCCAACAATCCTTCACACCAAGAAGTAAGCAGATAACTTTAGCAATATGCTCCCGTTATGTGTGTTCATCTTCTGAGTAGACCGTGATATATAAATGCCACCCAACAGATGGAGCGTCGGCGAATTACTAATAACTAAACCGCTCAATCTAGTAACGTTTATATAGCCGTTAAAAATGTGACCATAAAAATTTGAAAGCAACCGGTCCACGATCATCTGCATATCGATTGTAGAGTGACACCGTCTATAAAGAACTCAGATTCCAGAGGACAAACTCCGGAGGAGTAGTCACACAGAAATACGCCGTCGAAGATTTGATCATTTTACATAGAGATATTCCTTCCATTGATTTGCCCTTTCAGGAGAGCAATCAGTGTCATCACTTGAGAATAGTCTTTAGATGGGGGACTTATTTTCTTTCACACTAAGCAACTGTTGTGTTTTACTTCGCGACACCTTATGCTCACAGAGGTATACTTAATTGAAACCGAATGAGAGCAGTGTCGTTCCCATGAGCGTATTACACGTCCAGTAGTTAACCCTGCAATCAAGCTCGTTGATGAAGCGAGCTCTTTATAAACGATACATTGTAGCCTGACAAAAGTGTTTGGGAGTGCAAAAATACCTCAGTTTTAAACATTCGCCTTCCAATAGATGGACCTCATTTAGCGAGAAAAAAACCACGTAGCTCTACATGTTATTGCCAGGCGAAACAGAAATATGACACAAGCCAGCCGGAAAAGTGAAAGTCAGTCAACATTCGACAAAAATGTATTCACATCCATCCTTTTGAATAGACTTGTTTGTCGTAAGGATCTCATGAAAATTTTCCTCTTGATGTTGTTTTGGGACTCGCATTTTGCTGAATTTTAAACGAACCAGTCAACACGTGACCACGCAATGTGGATTCCTTGGTTGAAAGATGAGTGTGGCTACATCCTGTCTGAGTCTAATTTAAATGTAACACTGGTCATCTGCTCATAGCGGATGGTCAAGTGTTCACATTGCTAGCCAGAATGCCATGGGTTCGAAGCACTTCGGAGTTTCGTAAGATGAACTCTGCTGATGATTCTCAGTAAGGACGAAGCAGCTGTACTTTGGTTCTTTCCATTTCATCATATGTTAGCCTCACACACAGTACAAAACCTCAATTAAATACTACCGATCCCCCACATTAGCAACGAAAAGATTGTCTTTAGCTGTCTTCAGCTTTTGTGTCCCTTGGTAATCTCCACGATTTCATCTAGAGTGAAAAGAACGTGGTTGTTGTAGCAGGTTGTCGGATACCTGCTGTTGTCAATTGCACACAGAAGCGTTGAAACCAAAGGGAACTACCAGATAAACTGCGCCGTACACCGAAACTCTATACCCTCAGGAAACATTTGTTCGAAAAATTTCTTTCCCCAGCAAGACCTATAGGAGTGTTAGGCGAAGCTAAGGCAATTAAGTGTCAACATCACAGCAGCTAGAGGATGACGGCTGGTCTTCTTTTTAGAAGAGTGGACCTCTTGAATTATTATGACAGATTTGTCTCCGAGATTCAAACGTGGAGTGTCACTGAAGGTCCCAATTTCATACGGGCAGTTTGTTGTGCCCAAAGGACACGCGAATGAGGTGCGGAATGGTTATAAAGCAACAGGATTTTTAAAAAATTCGTACTCTTGGTCTCCTAGTTCCTGATTCTCTATGCCACTCCTAGGTACACCAATTTACACCTCTGATCAGCAGTTGAGTCACTTGCAATCCAACAACATTTATGGGCTCTCTCTCTTCGTGTGACCTGATCTAACCTCAGTCGCTCGCCCCCTAACACAAACCTACGATTTCACTGTCTGTCCAGAATTGTCCAGTCTGATCGGATGCAGCAGTGATTCCATCAGAATCATAACAAAACGCTCCAACTGTGTTTGAGTACGCGTGTTTACCATTGGGGGAGGTTTGCTGTCTCATTGTCACGACTAGTTTCAGCGTTTGAAGAAGTCTTTTTGTACATCCTTTACGCCAGCATAGTCTACCTTTCCGTAGCATTGTCCTGCGGAAACACCTAGCGACACAGGCGAATGATGGATATTGTGTAGGGGAGGCAATCCTAGGCGACTTTTACAACTAAAATACAACCCTAAACAGGATGCATGTAACGATTGTTTCGAAGATGTGTAAACATGAGAAAAATGGTTAGTGATCTCTCAGTGAAATGATCTTCTTGGTGTGTGCCACTAACAGTTTACATGCTTTATTGTTGTCTATTAAATGATCACCATCTGGTTGTTTTTATAAGGGGCACTCCTACGTATTTCAAAATGAAGTTTTTTGAGAATTGAGAAGATGCCCTGATCAGAGAGTGTGGACGTTCCGGGTAGGTGATTGTATAGGTCAACGCTTGCGGAATTCGGCTTGAAATAAACCAAAGTGAGGATTGAAAACCTTAAATTTACTCATTTTGATAGATGAGGTGAGGAGGCTATACGACAAATGAACGATTATTCACTGAATCACTGTATAATTATAGGACAAACAAAAAAATCATGGATAGCTTTGGTACACGTTTGACGTGCTGAATTTTTTCAGTTATGATGGTCAATTACATTTGCGAACTGAACTGATGTATTGAACTTTCTATCCAAAGGAACAATGTTATCAGGCCTCAAGTTTGTTGTAGAACAGTTTGATAGTCTCAAAAGTTTCGACTTCAAATTGCATGCTGCAAAATTCATCAGAGGGGACCTCATATATGCCACGTGGTTAAAACCCATTCAATGAGGAAGTCTGTCCGTTAACGTTCAATTACTTTGACTGTCTGGTGGCCGGACAAATGGAATTTATGGGTCAATGAAACCTGTGGGGCTGTGGTCTACAACACAAATTAGATGGAACATTCTGGAACTTTCATTCCCGGATACCATCCCACAATTCTGGAAATCCGAAGAATTGTTTTATCACTGTTAACAATTAACAATGCTAATGGGATTCAGACTCTCAACTTTCTGGTTAAAAGTTTGAGCAGTTTTCCATTGCCCAAAATATGACTGATTACCCGTCATTAACAAGCACTAAGATAATCAATAGCACGACTCGCCCTTCATTCATACTACTCCCATCACGTCATACAACATGGATTATCCCAAAGAAGAGATTATATATTGAGAAATATGTATTCCACTGTGAGCAGATTAGCGAAGGATTTCAATTTTATCTGGATTTCACTTTGAACGGGTGTCAGTCTACGCTGAACGCAAAACCACAATACACGGCCTTTTTGGCAGACTTGCGCAAGAGTCTTCTGACCACGTGATGAGTTTAGGTAACAGAAAGACAGTTCGTAATACGGATATTAGGTTGTCACGCGTAACAAAACCAACATTGCAACGGCTATCATAGCAGACTTCACTGGATGGCGAAATATCCTTCTGGTTCAATCAGTTCGTAGTCCGGAACTTATTCGGCTCGAGAGAGTATGTGAGCACATTCAAATGTTCAGAAACCCACAGACCCAACCGTTAGGTTAACAAGATATGGATTCAGTAGATATTTTGATGAATTCATCACATTCGAAACACTCGCACTAGAAATGTTACATTCGGCTGCCTGGTCCCAACAACTTCCACACACCCTGAATCGTACAATTGTTTTACAATATTTATCGGTCATGCAAAATAAAGCAAAGCATAAATGATCATCTTTCCATCCATACACTTATACCTTACGTGCGGAGTATGAATTAGTTTTCTTAAGAAGGCAACGGTCCCCCCAATAGCCTCCTCCCTCTTTGGAGACTGGCACCCACCAGTCCTATTAGGATAATTTCAGTGGAGTCATGTAACACTGGACTTGAAACTGACAGCTTCCGACGGACTACCTCCTCATTAGAAAATACCACCATCAAAGTCCTCAAGGCGCAACACACCATCTACACATAGTCCAAATTTGTAGTCTCTGCACTAGGTTTTTAAGTAATTTACACCAACTAGGTGTCTGAACAGTGACACGAAGACAACAACGTTCATCCCAAGTGAATAAGCGCTTCCGGGTATCATTTTGATGTGTATGGCAGAAATCTACTATAATTTATCGTCTTTTTGAAGATCAACTTTTAGATGGGATCGTTTGTGGCTAGTCCGTTAAACTGTTCGATG